>JASFDG010000012.1:136715-147881 GCA_036937095.1 Phaeolepiota aurea
AACCTGATCAATCGAGATCTAAGCACGTGGTACTAGTAGAAAAAAACTTGAGGGTTAAGTTAGGTTGTTGAAGTTCCATGAGCAATCTCATCTCAGCTGTCTCCTGGGTGAGGCGGGGGGTGTCTGCACAGCATCCGGCAAAATATGTCTTGGACGATCAAGAACTAGAGCGAGTCAGTGCTCTGGCCAGGATCGAGCTTGAGGACGCACGCGTCGAGCTCGCACGCGCACATGAAGCGGCCAAGTCAATGGGGCTTGGTGCTGAGGCAGACGAAGCTGACGAAGCCGACTCTGATGAGGACAACTGGGTCGAGTCAGTTCCAGTTCATGTCACCTAATATCAGTACTGATAAACTGAACACTCTCATTAGTGAGGACGTTGATACCATGGATGTGGATTCGAGTACACCAAAAGCAAAAAGTCCTGACGATCTATCTGAATATAACTTGGATGAATATGATGACGATATCAAAACGGCTGGTCGGATACCTTTTTTTCGTACCCTATCTGGGTTTTTAAGCTTAACTATTTTTTACATGTCCAGCCACAGGACCATTCAGCAACATCAAAGGGCTCACGTATTACCGCGATAATGAGGAGGACCCTTACATAACTCTAAAGGATGTAAGATCCATTCACATTCATTTTCCTGGTATTATTTTGATTCATCGCACAAAGGAAGACGACGACGACGACCGAGCTGAACTGGAGGTCCTGCCAACCGACAACCTTCTCGTCATCGCCAAAACCGAGGACGAAATCTCCCAGCTCGAGATCTACGTGTACGACGAATCGCAAGAGAATCTATACGCTCACCATGACCTCATGCTGCCCAACTTTCCGCTGTGCCTGGAATGGCTCGATTTCCCTCCTACCTCTACAGCTTCCGCTTCCGCCCCGAATCCCAGCTCAACCCCTGGCTATGGCAACTTCATCGCCGTCGGCACACTTGACCCCGAAATCGAAATCTGGTCGCTCGATGTCATCGAGTCAATGTATCCCAACTCCATCCTAGGCCGGCCCGATCAAACAAAGGCGCACATCCCAACGCCCCTCGGCACAGGGAAGAAAAAGAAAAAGAAGTCAAAACACCGCATCGTCGAGAAAGGCTACCACGTCGACGCCGTCCTCGGCCTCAGCTGGAACAAAACCCAGCGCAATCTCCTTGCGAGCGCAAGTGCAGATCGGACGGTGAAGCTGTGGGACCTCAGCCGAGACCCGACCATCAATGGCCAGGGGGGCGAGTCCGGGGGCGCTATTAGGAGCTTCGATGTTCACAAGGATAAGGTGCAGGCGGTGCAGTGGAATGACAAAGAGCCAAGTGTTCTGTTAACGGGGAGCTATGATCGCACTGTGAGGACGTTTGATTCGCGGGCACCAGAGGGCGGCGTTGGGGCCATCGTCGGGAGCGATGTCGAGGCACTACGGTGGGACCCTTGGGAGACTCATGGTTTCTATGTAAGATACGCCCAAACCATTTTCGCCCTCCCTGGTTGAGCGATATTCAGGTCTCTTTGGAAAATGGGCTCGTCTTGAATTTTGACGTCAGGACGCTACCCTCCAATCTCGACACGCCCTCACCAGCGAGATTTACTCTTGCAGCTCACGATGGACCCGTATCCTCAATAGACGTTAATCCACACTTCAAAGGGTGCATCGCCACTGGCGGCACAGACAGGTTGGTCAAAGTCTGGAATATCACTGACGGCGAAGAGGGTGGAAAACGGTCGGTGAGCCTAGTAACATCCCGCGACCTTGGAGTGGTACGCTTTCACGTATGATCAGTGTTCGCCTCACTCACTTTTCACCGTCAGGGCAAAGTGTTTTCCACAGTTTTCTCTCCCGACGACCCTCTCACATTAGCCGCTGCTGGTTCAAAAGCCAAGCTTCAAATCTGGGATATTGGATCCAACTTCGGTGCACGAAAAGCATTTGGAGCCAAATTGCGAGAGACTGGCAAAGCCCTAAAAGAAAAGCAGGTGAATGAGGCGGGGGGTATCATTGGAATACAAGATGATGAGGAAGAGGACAGTGACGGCGCGGAGGAAGAATAGTTCAATATACTCTACTTCAGCAGATCTTGTTGAGTACCAGTGTGATGATATATATTTGGTGCTTAGAGCTCAATGGCATTATCTAAACGGATAACGAAGCGGTAAATTAAGTATAAGTAATTCCTAGTCAAAATTCCTCCTGCGGTACGAAATGGTTCTAGGTGTTTTTGGTAGTGTAATCAGGGTCTAATAAGGAAAAGTCAGTAAAATTCATTCGGCGGAATGGGCTGGACGTACATGATAGTTGTGGTCAGGAACTTTGTCGATCCGTAGCTCCATGCGGCGAATGACAGTTACGATTAGTGTCCCAAGTTGAAGATATGCGAACTGGTGCCGTATGAGCCCAACATCAGGTTTTCAAGAATAGTGAAAACACACCTGTTCACCAATACACCTATGTTTTCCAGCACCAAACGGTTGATACGGGCTCTCAGTTCCTTTGCTAACAGCGCCGAAGCCGTAGTCGACCTTCTCTCCGCCATCGTCAACGTAGGTCTTGAAAGCCTGCGCTGCAACACCCGTTGGGTCGCTCCATCGTGGTGGTTGCCATTTATTGGCCTCCTTCCATACAGTGGGGTCCATCTGGCTTATGGCAGGGGACGCGAGGACGTAGTGGCCTTTAGGAATTATGTATATGCTATCCTTGTTAGGGGCGGACAGTGTGGCCGGAACAACGACATCATCTCGCACATAGCGCATGATGCTGTGGATTGGGGGGTGCATACGGAGAGTCTCACGAATAACAGAATCGAGAATTGGGAGGGCGCGGATCTCTTCATAGGTCGGGGAACGAAGCGAGCCATCAGGAGTGGAAAAGTTCTTGACTTGTTCTTGATACAACGCTTCCCTGTGAAGCAGCGGCTGAGGTGAGTAGGGTACTATGGGCTAAAGACTTGACATACGCGACGTCGGGGTTATTAGCAAGGTGCAACAGTGTCCATGAGCCAGTGGCAGAGCTCGTGTGTTGACCGGCCATCAGGATAGCAATCATAATATGTGCGACTTCATGGTCTTTCAACAATTCTCCAGTGCGGTAATGTTGTTGCATCAATGCAGCAATCATATCATGTTCGTGCTATAATAGGACTTAGTGGTCAAGGTGAGGTGAGACTGTAGAATTTGACTCACGTCATTTTGCCCTTCTCTGCGTTTTTTGACGATGTCGACGTAAAATTTGCTCATTTTGACATGTGCCCTATCACGCCGTTTGTAACTTTCCAAAGGCAGGTTGGGGAAAAGGAAATTGAGCGGAGTGAATCCACCGTCGAGATCGTTGAAAAGATGTGCCACTGTTTTGTCCAGGCCCGCTCGCACCTCCCGTCCCTGCAAGGTTCTCGAGGCTGTCAAGATGGTAATTTCTTGCAAGGCCTTCATAACGTCGAATGAGCCCCATTCTGTGACGTCGTTATTTTGATACGCTGAGAAGGCAGGATCCTTATTGAGGAATTCGATAACTTCGTCCTCGATCATTCCAACGTAAGCGCGTAAATTTTCCGTTGACAGTCCGACTTTAACGAATTTCTTCTGTTCCATAAATCTCTCATTAGGAATATCATAGACAACGTCTTTTCCAAAAATTGGTGTTGTAAGGTGCTGTACGAGAATTGAGCAATAAAGCACAAGGTAGGCAAGAGATCTGCTTACCGTGTAAGCTTCCTCTGCACTTAGAACTGTTGATTTGCCGCCAAGAATAAAGTTGTTTCCTTTTGGCCCCAGAGCCACGGTGACACGACGACCGAAGAGGATAAATGTGAAAACATCACCATACTAAATTTTGCGGGAATAAGCATTGATTATAGGCAATAATAGGGGTCACGCGAACCTTTCTCTGGCAGTCGAAGAAAAAGGTCAGCGGGTCATTGCCATATTGGATAGCAGATCCAATAAATGGTAACCAATGAAAGACAACAGGGGGGTCTGTTACTTTATTGGGGATGAGCTATGAGGAAGGCTTAGTGTGTTTACGGACGTGTCAGAAGAAAAACTGGGTACCAATTGGCGCAAGACATTGATGACAATGGCGAAGATGGGGATATTAATGAGCAGGATGAGGGCCAGGCGGGAGTTGTTTGGAAGATGTGTCTGTGCATGGGCAACATAACCAGCCCAAGCGTCGGAGAGGGCCAGCGACCCATTGAAGGGAGTAGACATGTTGGAAGATGGAGGAGCACGAGAAAAGAGCGGTGTCTTCTTTAAAAATGATTTCCCCATCTCCGCCAAAAAATCGAACCATGTATTTCAAAAAATCGCGCCACCCCATTGGTTTACCAAATATATAATATGGCAATTGATTAGATCGGCGCAACAGGCTCTAAAGTTCCTCCAAAGTCTAGGTCTGAGCATTGAATCTAGTATTGAACAAAAACTGCTGGCAGTGGTACGATTATCCGTGAGCAAATCTACGTGTCACCGGCAATCGTCTATGTATATCTTTACAATTTACACGGGTCCTCGCCGAATGTCCAGCGTCTAGGCTGGCAGCCCTGGTGGAGTCTGGCCGATGCGAGGCCTCCATGGGTACATATACCAACCGGAAACCTCTGTCCATTTCCATCTCTCACACTATTGCGCTACTATCTAGATGGACAATACAACGAAGATAGCCGTATGATCCTAACGATGTATGCGAGGGTTTCAATCCAAAGTTTGAACTGTGGTATCTGCTGAATTGCCATATAATACCTACCTTCCACGGGCGGGTGTAAAACCAATGCATGAGATGATAGAAACTCAGGAGGCTTCTGGACCAAGCAAGTGCAAATATAACCAATAAAAGTTCACTTCTACGCTCACGGCGCGTCAGCGAAACATATCATCCCCTCCCCATTTCTACTTATATTAGAGGCCCCGAAATCAATGTCACTCCCTCCCCAACTCCTTCGCGCTCTGGAAAGCGTCAGAGATCAGGCAAAAGACGCTCTATGGGCAATCTCATCCTGTCTATGCCAGCAAACACCGAAAGTCAAGATCAACGGACGCACATGTGAGTGACTCGGACTATCTGGGCTGTTAAGTTTACCCAAGTGCGCTGCTCACCGTTTAATACAGTTCAAATTGTCAAGGTTCTCGGGGAAGGAGGGTTCTCGTTCGTGTATCTGGCGCAAGACGAACATAGTGGTGTACGTTCAACGGGTTCTGGTTATAAGTGCGCATTTTGATGGGACTCTCTGTGCTTACAGCGACAATTCGCGTTGAAGAAGATACGATGTCCTACTGGAGCTGAGAGTGTGAAAGAGGCGATGCGGGAGGTTGAGGCATACAGACGCTTCAAGTAAGTGCATCAGGTTCGCAGTGGTCACAGTTGAATGAACAATCCCTGACTAGACATCGTAATATTATACGAATCCTTGTAAGCGCCTCTTGTATCTCTAGGGGAGCCTATTCATGTCTGAGCCCAATGTTGTAGGACTCTGCTGTTGTGCAGGATCCTGAAGGTGATGGTCAAATTGTCTATCTTTTCCTGCCGCTTTATAAGGTAAAACCTCTATCAACTACCCCCCTCGCTAACTAACATCATCTTAATATTAGCGCGGCAACCTACAAGACGCCATCAACTCTAACGTTGTAAACAATCGACATTTCGCTGAGCAAGAGATGGTGTGCCTGTTCATGGGAACATGCGAAGCTGTGCGAGCCATGCACGAGTACCGGACCACGACACCGCGCTCTGCCGTCCCAAATCAAAATGGCAATGCGTCTTCCTCTCGCCAACCGAAGCGCCAACAAAGCGGCAACCGGCATTCGGAGGATGACAACGATGAACGGTTTCCACAAGCGGAGGAAGGTGGGGATGGGCAAGGATTCTCGTATGACTCAGCGTCAGTGCCGCTGGTGACGAAACATCAGGTAGACGACGATGGTGATGTGGTGTTTGATGGTGATGAGGATCTGGACGAAGCCGCGCATAGCGGTGGAAATCAGATCGTGCCATACGCGCACAGAGATTTAAAACCAGGGTGTGTGGTACTCGACGGCATCGTTGTTCGTCGAAGGAGACTAACCTGCATGTAGGAATGTAATGATCGCGGACGATGGAGTGACGCCGATTCTAATGGACTTCGGGAGCACTTTGAAAGCCAGAATACCAATCGAAACCCGCTCCCAGGCGTTACTACAGCAGGTTTGTTTCTACTGAAACATAAATGACTTATATTCATACTGCATTAAAGGACATTGCCGCTGAGCAAAGCACAATGGCATATCGCGCGCCAGAGCTTTTTGACGTCAAAACGGGGCAAACGATTGATGAAAAAGTTGACATCTGGGTATGTGCATCTTTTTGCATACAATGATGCTGCAGTTCCTGACCACGGTATGTTGACTCAGTCATTAGGGTGTACATTGTATGCCCTTGCATATTCTCACTCTCCGTTCGAAAATACGCAGACAACGGAGCAGGGTGGCTCGATAGCAATGGCAGTACTGAATGCACAATACAAGCACCCTCAGTCTGCCTATTCGCAGGGTTTGAAGGATTTAATTGATGCTATGCTGAAGGTCAACCCAGTCGACAGGCCTGATATCAATCAAGTAGGATTTCATTGGCAGTACCTTGTGTGTGGCTGCTAACCAGTGTTTGGTAGGTGATCCAAATGACAGATCGGGTGTTAGAAACACTGGCTTGATTATTCCCAAAAAATGCATCCTTCTTATGTATGACCTTATTTTATTTGTTTCCTCCCGTGGACATTTCCAGACTGGCTCCTACACATATGTTTCCCTCGTATTCCGTTTTTGGCTTAGCCAGTGTATTATTTTTGGAAGAAGATAGATGGATATAATTTATTACTCGAGGTGGATTGGGGCTAGACAATCTCTCGCCTCATACTTTTGCTTGATGTTTCTTTGCTAGTTTTGAGGCGCTCGTGGCGCGCGACCGTGCCTGTTTTGCTCGATCAGACGTAGATTTGGCAATACCTTGGACGGCAGCGACGGTCTGTACGCTCTCTCGATCGGCTTTTGCTTCAGTAGTCTTTTCTGGTTTGGGGATGGTGGATTGTATCGCATTGGGGCCCTCCAGCTTTTGCTTTTTCCGTTTAGGGCCATCCGTGAGTTTGGATTTGGACTTGGGGGTAAGTTGGGATTCAGATTTTGGGTCTTCAAGTTGCTCAGTAGATGGGCCCAACACTTTCTTCGCCCTAGCTTTTGCTTTTGCTTCTGCCTGTTTTTCCTTACGGCGTGCGATACGAGCTGCTTGAGCTTTCTGATAGAAATCGTTATAATTCAATGATATATGATGGTGGACTTGGACACACCCGCTTTTCAGCCCGCTTGGATGATTCGCTAGGAGCAGTGAGTGATAGCTTGGGTTTCTGAACAGAACTGCGCTTGAGCACATCCCACGCGCTCTCGTCAGGTTCAGCCTCTCGTGCCAGTGTTGTAAATTGGTTCACCCGACGCTTATGTGCCTAGATGGAGACAAGAGGCGAATGGTCAGGACAGAACTGGTCAAAGTTGGCATCAGCGCGGGGTGAAAGCGTACATGCATTGGAGGTTCTATGCAAGTCAACCATTTTAACACCTTTCAAAAGCTTTCCTGGGCAGAGGATGCAGGCTTTTACTTCTGGTTGCACAGAGACCAGGTAGATGGGATCGCGGAGAGCGACTTGAATTGTGATGGAAGGGTCCTCATCATCGCTTCCGTCGCTATCACCCTCACCAACCCCTTCGTCCTGGTCGCTAGCAGCGTCGCTTTGCTGTTGGTGCTGTCCCTGTTCTCCTTCACCGTCATCATCATCGTCCAAAGATTGGTCAGACTCGGATTCATCAGAGTCCTGGTCGTGGAGGCCGAGTATTTGCTTCATGTCCTCGTCGATGCCTAGCTCCTCCTCCTTTTCCTTCATCCGCCTGCGTTTTTCGACTCTTTTGAACATGGTGGTAGAGATGTGATAAGACCGGATTCGCCGGGCCGGCATTTGATGAAAAAAATTGGCTGCTTTATTTTGTTTTGTTCAACTCTGTTTATATGCACCGACTACCCACCTCGTCTCGTCTTTTGCGCGTCTCCCAGCCGCAGACCCCAGAATGCCTTGCACGCACAAAGTCCTCCTCAGCTAGCCAGACAGCGCGGCGTCCATTCCCAAAGTCACCCCCGCCACGCTCATTGTCCAAGGCCGAGGTATCACAAATGTACAAAATCTCGGCCAAGCTTGTCGATAAACAGGCAGACAAGAATCAGTCGCATTGGCACCAGACAAAGAGACATAGATCAGAAGAGCTTCAGCTGAAAGCGGCACTTCATAAGCAGAAGAGTCGTATGCCCTCTCAGGACGAGATTGCTTATAGCGGCAGCCCGGAAGAACCGTTTAATGAAGAGGAGGCTATTTCTATTTCTTTCACCCCAGGGACATTTATAGAAACGAGAAGGTGAGTTTGCGGAGCCTATCGAATGGTATGCCTTTACTGACTTTGTTTTTACTGACTTTGTTTCCGCGTTTCCTAGAAATGAAATATCTGCCCATGGTATCGTGCTTGGAGAGGTCTTTATGGACAAACGGTGGAGAGTGCTGGTCCTGACATCCTCAGGCGAAGTTTGGAAACCTTTGCGTGAAGATATCCTGTTTTCGATACCTGCAGTCCTTCCTGGGGACCTCGCAACTCGCTGTGGTGAAACTGGCATTGCCCAGAATGATATCGAGCTGTACGCCAGGGTCGAAGCGTTAAAGCGTCTGAGGGAGGTCGAGAAATCCATCGATGACGCTTTTAATCTCCTCCAAACAAGGACTTTGGACTTGCCCACCCAACTCTATCACCCTGACCCCGAAAAATGGAGCAAAGTTACCGTAGCCGAGGTTGCACGGATGCTCCATAAAAAACCAAAACTACTCAGTATCTTTGCTGTCCATAAATACCTGATGGCCAACCCGCTGTATTTCCAAGCCTCAGCCGACTATCACTCCACGCAGAAGTTTAACGTGCGCCCTCAAAACCACGTCAATGATATCCTCCAAGTGAGAAAATGGGCGAGGATGTCGAATGGCCCACTAGACACATTCTTGGCAAAGGCAAAGGCTATTATGGCTGAAAACAAGCGCATTGCTACGGAATCCTTCTTTGAAAAGCCGAGCAGGGCGCTAGCTCAGCATGAATGGACCGACGACGACAAAATCATCCTCAATTTCCTCCTTCGCTCACTCCGACCAATTCGCTCAACTCAACACGACCCTTACAGTTTGGGGCAAAACATCATCGCGCGGCGGCTCATGCCAACTCTCGCTGACGTGACCGGTGACACCATCCATACGATTCTCATCGAGCTTGGTATTATGCCTCCCTGGCAAGACCTCGTCACCCTGCGACCCGAACTTAATCTTGACCTGGAGCCTGAGGCTACATCTCCGCTTGTCGCAAGTCAAAACGAACTCGTTAAAAGGGCATTTGCCTCCTCCCCAACCACAGGGCCTATAGGCCCAGAAGATTTCCATCTCACTGACCCCCTTGAATCCATACGCCACGACTTTGGCGACATGCCGGTTTATGTGATCGATGATCCAACTGCCGAAGAGCTGGATGATGGTATCTCCATAGAGCAGATCCCAGACTCACCAGGCAACTATTGGGTTCATACTCATGTTGCCGATCCGGGATCTGTCATTCCTCCTACACATGTACTTGCACAAAAAGCGAGACAGCAGGAGCAAACGCTTTACTTCCTGCACCGCTCGTGGCCATTGCTTCCTCGAGCATTCACGCATCATCCCGATTTTGGTATCTCCTTGGGCTCAAGATCCAAACACGGTGGGGCGGATCGGACGCTCACTTTCAGCGCAAAAGTTGATCTGCAGGGCAAAATACAGGAGTATAAGGTCCGCGCTGGACTCATCTGCAATGTCAAGAAGCTGTCATATGACGGAATAGATGTGGCAATGAACCTCCCGTCTCCAGCTCATTCATTTCCCTTCGGTGGACAAGCCAGCGCCATTTCCCCTGCCGAATTATCTCCCAAATGCCGTCAGGATTTTGCCGACCTGCTTTTGGTCGCTCGATTGCAGGCCAAAAGGCGATATGATGCGGGCGTTTTCGTTACCAGTTCTAGCAAAGCTGATATTCTCAACTTTGGCAAGGCACCTGAAGTCCTATTACCGCCCACCGAGCCATCGCTATTCAGGGGGTTCCCGTTGGGCACGTATGCCGTCTCATCGACGACTGAATCAGACTGTGGAGCGAGGAATATGGTGGCAGAGTGTATGCAGATTGCATGCCGGGTTGCTTCACTATTCTGTCGCGATCGCGGGCTGCCTGTCATGCGCCGCGCCTCTTCGCCCCCCGTCATAACCAGCGACGAAGCTCTTCAGGCACTCTTAAGCCTGCGTAACAAAAGCGGCTATGTTGACTTCCCCGAAGCGCTCCCTTTCATCACCTCCATCAGAGCGGGGGAGAACACCCTCGAGCCCGGAGAGCACTTTGGCGTCGCGCTGCCCGCTGGCGAGGGGTACACCCGCACTACGTCGCCGCTGCGTCGCTTCGGCGACCTTCTCGTCCACTGGCAGATCCACGGCGCGCTGCTCGACCCGGGCGCGAAGCCACGGTTCGACGTGGCGTACTGGGAGGACTATATGGCGTCGATGCACCTGATCTCGCACCAGATCCACCGCGCACAGACGACCCACCGGACGTACTGGCACCTCATGTACCTCCGGCGCTGGATGCAGATGCGGGAGATGCGGCGTGGGCAGGATATGAAGGTGGAGGACCCGTTGGATACCCTGACGGCGCGCGTGATGGCGGTGCCGAGGATGAACATTACGGATCGGTTGGTGCAGGCGGAGGCGACAGTCCCCGCGTTGGGCCTGAAGGCGCACATTCAGGATCTACCATCTAGTTCGATGCTTGGAGAGACTATTCCTGTGAAGATATCGGCTGTACATTTGGGTGTGAGCCCGCGACTGGTGTTGGCGACCAGGTAGATTTGGATTGATATACAACTAATTTTTAATATCACATATTATTACCCCATAGTACATACACAATGACAGCCACCTATCATCTGGAACCTATGGAGGCAACGTGGATGGGAGTGACGAACTCGAACATTGTCATTGATTACTCAGTACTGAACATTGAACTAATTGGGTCCGTTGTTTTCTACAATGACAACGTGAAAAGTGCCTC
>JASFDG010000013.1:0-98077 GCA_036937095.1 Phaeolepiota aurea
TCTGTCCAGACCCTGAAAAAAAAATTGTGACCTGAACCAGATTGGGGCTATTTTTAGGCAGGAAGGCTCAGGAAGTTCGTTGATTCGACTGTAGTTCAGAATGTGTTGTCATTGTTCAGGTCAATTTTTTTCTAATAGTATTTACCCTTATCCCCACCTCCAATCATCTGCAGAATCATTAAGATACTATGACAAAAAAGTCGCAGTAAAAAAGGATTCTAACAAGTCTGAAATCACTAATCATGTCATTAATCAAATAGGAACAAGGACAAGTTTACAACAGATACCAGGCTCTGTTGCCCAGATTGCAATAGATGTGCATATTGGTACTGGTAGGACAAGCAATCTAAATGTGCACCATAACTCGAAGGTCTGCAAGGATAGCCAGCAAGCCACACAACTTCTTTCTGATGTATATATAAGGCACATGGTTGTGAAACTGTGTGGGTGTATGTTAAGTACGGCATGAGATCACATGACTAAATGATCACAAGACCCCAGGTTGGTACAAGACTTCAGCCTTAGCTTATGTGCTGTGCCCCTAGCCTGATTCCTGTCTTGTTATTTACAGAACGGAATGAACAAATGGAATACTAGAGTATCTCAGAGTCAAGTCTGATGACAAGAGCAATCTAAGATGACCAGTCCTATGGACTGGTGAATGGAATGACTGGGATGTGAATCTGCAGGTCAAAGGTTAAGGACTGAAGTCCTAAGATGAGAGGTCAGAGTTGGCATGAAGCTGAGAGTAGAGTGAAACAGGGACAAGGGGACTTAGGTGAGAGAGTATGTGAGGGAGGACTTATTCAATATTCGAACTGAGGTACTACATACAAATTGTAGTCCTATTTATACTATAGTCTGGCAGTCTAATAAGACTGGAGTGCACAGCTATGACTATGAAGGAGTCACTAGGATGGTGATGGAATGGAGACTGGAATGGAGATCCAGTCTTGGTCTTAGCTGTGGGCTGTGTGGAATGGAGATCATAATGGAGAGGGAAATCATATATAACATGAGTATGGATCATGGATCTGAGATCAGAGCAGAATGAGAATGGGATGATGGTATGAAGGTGGCTTGGACTTGGGGATATGACAGTGTGTGGGATTCTTTTCAAATCTTGAAATTGATGCTAATCTTAAGCTGATCTGTGTAGTTTCACACTGCTTGCATGGATTACAAGTTTGTTTCTCACAATTGGACATGTCACAGCTGTAAATCCAATGCTACAAAGTGTTGCTGTGTTGGGGAATAAAATAGAATTTTATTATGTAATATATCTTGAAACCCTCTGACAACTCTGTTTTCCACAAAAGAACTGACAAAAAACATATACAAATTGGAAAACATAAGCTGTGGAAAAAACATACCTGATTAGGGGGGTGGGGGGTGGGGGGGGGGGTCCCATCTATGGCTGAAAAAAAAATGTGAGTATTGGTGCAATTTCCACATTCTGCCACCCCCTTGGTAGAACTGCTGGATATGGGCATATGATCTAGAGTACAGCTTTTATGGCTTGCTTACCGAGTTGATTCAATACAACCTGTGCAGTTGATGCAAGGATCAATATGTAGTAAAGGTTTCATAAGGGGATGTTTTTGCAACATACAGTGCCTCTGCCATTGTGTTGCACCACTATACAGGAGGTCAGCAGTTTGGTATAATCCCCATGCAGAACAATAACTTGCCTTTGTCACCTGCATTCTAGGTAGTGTTACTGTACCATTTAAATCAATTCAGCCATCCCCTGTCCCTGGCCTTGTGGCTGTGGCCAAAATTGGACACTTGTCCCCTGTCCTTTCTTAAGTGGCCAGTAGTTCAAAACCATTCAAAATAAACCCCAAATTTGAGCTGTTAAGGAGCTAAATAGCATTAGACAATGTCCAAAAGTAAGAAATATGCTTCTAGCTAAGGATCTTCCACATCTGAGTCATTGTGCTGCCACAGAATGATATTTCTGGGTTTGCAGAGCTTGGGTTGTAACCATGGCTGCTGGTAGTAAGTTAACTGCTAGGAATTCCTGGACAAAGAGGGTGGTTGCCAGAAAATGTTTCTGGATATCAGAGGGGAATCTCAGCAGTTTCATGGGGCTGGACATGTTGTGCAAGTTTGGGATTGAAGCTGGTTGTGGTGAAGTTGTTTGGAGTGAGGCAGTGGTGAACATTATGTTGGAAATTCCAGTTTTCTACCCAGTTACTTACTATCTTGGTTACCTCAATTCCATATTTTAATTAAATTGCCTCCCAACCAGTGGACCCACACACACACACTAAGTTCAGGCACCAACCTGTGCCAATGCTAAACTATTTCTGCTGGCCAAATTTGGGTACTTGTCCCTGGTCCCATGGCTGGTGGCCAGAGATAGAATTTCAGCCAACTTGTCCCCTGTCCCCCCCCAGCCAAATTGATTTAAATGGTACAGTAATGTTGAGTTATTAACTCGATGTCACACAGGTTTTTTTGTCATTACCTTGGCCTACTAAAATGTGATAGGCCCTGGTGTGTCAATGATTGCAATCAATTCACTTACACCTCCATGATTGATATGAGAAGTTGCGCCCTTCTGGTTGATGGTTATAGCATCCTCGCAGACGTCCTGGAATCACGAATAAAGGTTAATACCAGCAGCATCGAAGTCAGATGTGGAGGTACCTCAAAGTAGATATGATCCAGGGTGCATGAGTGTGGTCGAAGTGGGTGTAGGGCTGGGCAGGGGTGAATGTCTGGCTGGCAGCGATGGTGCTCGATGCTGCTGGAGCGGGCGCGGGATATTTTTTTGGGGAAGAGGAATGTACGGTTCCGCGAGAGCGGCGGTTCCGAGGAAGTAGGAGAACGTGGATAGTGGCTGGTGAACGATCACGTGTTGATCACAGATATTTGGGTTTTATCGATTGCAGTCGGTGTCATTGAAATGACTCGAGTCAACACCGTTTGTTCCCATCGAACTCTCACCCTTCCCCAGCTCAGTTCAGTCCGTCGTTTCAAAAATAACAGAATACGGTGCAAGAGTGCAGGGGGATTACTCACCTATTCTCTCAGGCATCTGATGATGACCCGCCCCAAACCAACCTCAGAAAAAAACCATCTCTCTTACTGCATCATCCGAGAGATGAGATGGTCATTTTGGTGATTAATGATCCATTCCAAACGGGCCATGCACGTTTCTTTCTTGTCTTGCTTAGGCAGCTAATGCCAACGTTCCAACACATCAAGTTATTATACCGGCATACAGGATATGTCGTGCAAAGGCAGAGAATAGTGGTAATATACAAGGCACTACTAAGTGTCTATCATCATCAGGTAAGCTTACATGTTTAACCTGAAAGGAAAAGGAACAGAAACAAGTATCATATAGGACGAACAAAAGAGCATATACAGACTGCAGCACAGAGCAAGCGGCCAGCAGCAATACATACAAAGCACCAAGAAGGAGAGGAAGGGAGAGAGAAAAGGGGGTATCACCCGACTGGTATCATGGCGGTCAGAGAGTTGTTGGGGAAATCCTCTAGAGGGGACTCACGCTCGGGGGAATGCCCAGCTCAAAAATGACGAGGATTCTCACAATCCTATCGCACGGGCGCCGGTGCCGATCGCGCCATCCCAACCGTAGAACCTCTCCGACTTGAATTCTTGCGACGACTCGAGGTCCATATCGTACATATCCTCTTCGTCCGAGTAGGATCGTCCGATGCCACGACTCCGCGCCCATACGGAGATGAAGAGAATGCGCTTCTGCTTGCGGTTCAAAAAGAACCAGTGTGACGACCATAGGAGGGCACCCCGCCGTTTCAGGCGCATACTCGTATACATGTGCGACGGTATGTCGTCAGGCAGGCAGTATGCGATAGCCGCGCGGGGCGTGGGCGGCGGTATGCGTGTACCACTGCTGTGACTGCGGGGCTTGACCTCATCAATATCGTAATTATCAAATTCAAAAGGCGCCTCGTCGTCGGTGGATGACTCTTCCTCCGCGACGGACGCAGTGTCGTCCTCGTCGTCGGAAAAGTCGTTGGCGTGCGGGTCGTCGTCGATTTCAGGGGTGTAGGAGAAGACCTCGCACTCGGAAAGGCCGATCACGTCGTCGATGAGGCGGAAGAGGGTGGGGTGGGTGCCCGAGACGATGGGCGGCGGGGCAAGCGGGCTGTGGAGGGTGTTGCCATAAGGCGAGGTCGGGCTTGGCTCGCTCGAGGGGAAGAAATCGGACGAGGTGGGGGGATAAGAGGAGTATGTGCGGGGTGCAGACGTGCCTGCGCGATGAGGCGAGACCAGAGTATTACTGAGGGCGTTGAGGACGCTGGCTCCGCTGGGCTCCTTTGAAAACTGCGAGGGGCGGACGTCGGAGAACTCGTAGTCGGGGAAGGCGATGTTGAGAGTGGCGATGAGGAGGTAGAGTGTCTTGCGGGAGGCCTGCTTGTCGATAGGGCCAAAAGGGGTCATGTCGGCCTCTTTGTCGAGGCCAAGCCATGAGGGCAGCGGCGGTGAGTTTGATACGTCTTCCTGGTAAGCGCTCTCGAGAGATTTGAAGAGTTTCTTGTCGCGTTTGATGTTTTTGCAACTGTATGCCTCCATGCGGGTGTTAACTGAGCATTCAGGGCCTTCATGAGTGAGCGACTGTGCAAGGCGGGAGAGAGCAGGAATTTCGATATATTTCATGACTGGAAGCGGTGGCGGCGGTGGTGGCTGGTGGATGTGGCTGGCGGTGGTGGTGGTGGTAGGTTAGTAGTTGTGGGCTGTTTTGGACGACGAGGAGGGACGATGATTGGTGGAACACAAAAGGCGTGGTTTAAGTTGGGCGTGACATTCCCTTTTTAGGAAACTCCATTTTCATTCGCCTCCATTTCCGAGTTTCCAACGTTGCTTTATGGTTAGCTATCACATGACAGGGAAAAGCCTAAAAGAAGTCTTGGTGCAGATAAGCATTTTAGATTTTCGTTCTCATTAATTGAATTTAAAATATCGGGAACTGGTATTAAGCGAGTAGGTCACATGCCATTTGATGTAGAAAATCATATGACATTGTCGCTTCGAGACGTACAAAATAAACGGCCTTCTCCTCTCTCTTCCTTCTATCCATCGTATCGCTTTGGCAATATGGCAAACGACGTCAAGGCACCCGGGTTCAAGGTGAGTTGACCTTACGCACCTACTACTCCTGTACTAATCAGGGCTTCACCAAGTCGTCCGACGTCATCAGCGGCCTCGCAGCCGCCTTTGCAAAATACTCGGATGCGGAAAAGCAGGCTCTCATCAAAAAGGTGAAAAATCAAACCGCGCTAAGCGATGATGTCCTAACAAACAATCCCTGCCGCGGCAGACCAACGGTATCTTCGAGCTCCAGGTCTCGAACGACAACAAAGAGACTGTCACATGGACGATCGACGCAAAGAAGACGGGCACCGTGTTCAAGGGCAAGGCCCAGCCCAAGGCAGATGTCACCATCATCCTCGCAGACGACGTTCTCATTGACCTCGCAAGTGGCAAGGTGCGCTTGTTCTACGGCGTATCTCACTGCGTATCCTGATATCCAACCGTGTTATCAGCTCAATGGCCAGAAAGCCTTTATGACTGGTAAACTCAAGACGCGCGGCAATATCATGCTTGCCACAAAACTAGATATCGTGCTCAAGGTTCAAACTTTGCTTTATACCATGTGTTCGTTTCACTAACTAACAACTCTCATAGGGTGCAAAGGCAAAGCTCTAATCCAGAGTTATCTGCACAATACCACTTATTTATATCATTATATTCCCTCTCTTGAATATCGATTAATAAATGAGGTGGGGTGTATTAGGAAGAAAGTATGGTCTATGGGAATCCGCAAAAGAAAACAAAATTAGAAGGTCCCAACTAAAACATGCTACCAAATAAACCACGGTGGCGTCGAGGTGCAGGCTGGGGGTCTGCTCGAAGCGTTGATAGACTGTTGAGTTGCTTCATGACCTGCCGCAAAGCATTAGATCGAAAGCTTGAAATAATCTGCTCGCGAAACATACCTCTTCTAGTTTGTCTTTACGCTCCTGCAAATCAAGATGTCGCCGCACAATAGGGTTTTCACGCGCAAATTCCACAATCTCCGACCGATCCAGGTCATATAGAAGTCGAGAGTCAATTTCTCTGGGGAACTATAAAATATCCGACGTCACAAGAACATTCCCAATGCGACGAGGCGCAACCTACCTGATAGAAAAACTGATCCAGAAGCTCAATATTGATGAACATGGCCGAGGTATACGCGAGTTTATCCGCAACAACGTTCAAGAATGCTTCAGGGCAGAACACCTCGCTCTGTGGACCAGCCCGGCACCGCTTGGACTTAAGCGCAAGAAGCCGCAGCTTCAGGATGCTCAATCTATCACTATACATCATGGCATATCGAGCTGCGGAGGCAGGGGTAAGCGATCAATTCTTGCGAGGAGGGGTCACAGACTCACCATCCATGACCTGTGCAGGCGGGTAGCGGTACATCTCCTGACTGTCATCAACAGCCCCAGCCCCCGCAGCCTCCTCGCCGCCATCCCCGATCACCCCCCGCGGCTGCAGCGCCTTCTCCTTCTGCTTCTCCTCCAGCGCCTTCACATGCCCAATCAGGCCTCCAAGCCTCCGGCTCCCGCCCACCTTCTTCTTGATCTCCCGCAACTTCCCCTCGCACATACCCACCTCCTTCTCGAACAGCGCAATCGCGCGCTCCCGCCCGAGCTCCCACTCCCGCGGCTCGACCTCGACCTCGTACTTGTACGGCTTGACGCAGTTCTCCACCTGGTCCGCCGTCACCCCAATGCGGTCGCGCAGGATCGCGTGCGAGAACTGCACGAGGCGCTCCGCCGCGCGCGGGTGAAACGTGAACGGCTCGCCGAGCGCGATCGAGTCGATCAGCGCACGCAGCCCGTCCGCGACGAGCACGGTCGAGTCGCGCCCCACGCCGGACTTGGTGAGCAGCGACGCGGCCGCCTCGAGCTTGTGCCGCCAGTACGGCTCGACGTTCTCCGGCCTGAGCCCCGCGTCGCCGCCAAGCACGCCCAGCTCTGGCGAGCGCTTGTCAAGCCAGTACAGCTGCTCGAGCACGTCCATTACTTTGTCGTCGAGCATCCCTTTAAGCTTCGCACGGATGATGGGGCGTCGGAATTGCACCATGAATTCCTTGAACCGTGCTTTCAGGGCGTCCATCGTTTCGGCGACATACGATTCTGCCGTAATGCGACGGTCGTTGTACTGCACTTTGAACTGGTACGTGGCTTCTTCCAGCTCAAGCTGTACGGCATTCGTAATGCCATGCAGCGACGACGCCATAGAGGATTCGAGAACTTCCATAAGTCGGCGACGCAGCGTGTCCGTTCCAACCATCAGCGAGGTCGAGCTCCCAAAAACGTCCTTGTGGGCCCCAAAGAATTCACTCTCGCCTTGTTGTGTGACAAGAGCCGTAGGATCCATTTTCGATTTCTTGCCACTGGTCTTTGCAACAACACCGACGTAACCTAGGTGCAAAGGATACCGATTTCCAGCTAGGATATCTGCTCCTTGTTCAGGAGCCACGAGGTCCATCTTCGTTATGACTCCAATCGTTCGAAGGCCCAGAGGATCGACTTTGCGGCTCGCCCGCAGTGCAGGAGAATTCGCGAGATCAACATCTGCAGCACAGACGGACAGAATGATGTTAGGCTCGCGGATGTATTTGTCACACAGAGAAGCGATTTTTTCCTTGAGGCTTTCAGGTTGATCAAGGGAGGAAATTTGTACATAGCCTGGTAGATCGATAAGGGTGAGGTCGGGGACGTTAGGGGAGTATATTCTGAGATCAATGGGTTCGTTTGAAACTGCTTCCGATGCAGGAATAGCAAGGTTCAGGTCGGTGAGAGTGCGTTGAATGTCTGCGAAGTTGGCGATTTTTCCAATACCAAGACCTGGGAATTCCCCATAATCTACAGGGGTCTGACCATTCGTTGGCGGAGTATGGATCAAGGTGAGCTCGATGGGCCGTCTGGTCACCATGTTGTTACCCCTGTAAGCTATGTTAGAAGTATTATCCCAAGAGATTTGTAAACACTTGCTTTGGAAGAAACTCATGTCCCACAATCGCTTCTAGAACCGAGCTTTTCCCAGAACTTTGGCTTCCAATAACAACAATACTCGGAAGTTTGAGTGCGTCACTCTGGTCAATGCTTAGAAGCATTGTTCGAATTTCGATGAGTTTCTTTGTAAGATGCATCAACCCATTCTGACGCGCGTCGAGAGACTCGCCAGATGACTTTGAGTCGTTTGGAGACGACATGGTTGCTGCTACAAGTGCCGCTATAGCAGCATTGTCCTTTGGTGAACGTTTATTGGGCCCTTCAGACCCCGCCTCGTCATCTTCTTGCTGTTTATCTCGACCTGATTCACGAGCAGCAAAGAGATCCTTCAGAAATCGAGGTGCAGGGGGCAATTCGACAGAGGGCAGTTTGATTTCGGATACACGCAACTTGGCGGACTTCAAACCATCTGATGCAGTTTCGAAGATATCGTGAGCAGTGTCTTGGGCAGAGCTTATCCACGCTCCTGTTGTCCTGCGCAATTCTACAATAGATCCTGCTAAGCATTTGGGATGGTCAAGATAATGAGGGTTACCTTCAATCTTGTAATTAGCGTACCCAAAGCCGCCAGCCCCAATAGTAGCCCCTGCGATTGGGACACGAAAAGCCCGCAGGACAAAACGCGGAATTGACGAATATGATATGGCTCGAGCATGAATGTGGCGCAGTGCTGTGTGAGGAGGCGTCGCATACCGCCGCCGAAGGGATCCTGAGGCCAAGAGGGTGGTAAACTGTCGGTGAGAAGGCCTAGATGATTCTTGCAATCGTCGCGAAGTATTCAGGCCATATGTAACCGCCTTTTGCGCTGTCAGCGACGTCGCAAACCGTCGGTGGAGGGAAGAGAGCATATTGCAGAAAGACTTGGGCTGCAATATCGGCCGTGCGGCGTCTCCGCAGAGATTGACAGCGCTGGATTGTTTGCTGGGATTGTAGTGGTTTTATGAGGAAGCGGAGTGAAAATACAGACGCTGATGCCGATAGGCACATGATCTCAAATAAATTCAATTTGAATTTTCTACTCTCCACATGTCGAATCTTCATGACATAGAGCTTATAGGCATGTTGTCCAGCTTGATGTGTACCCGTCAGTATGGCCACAGACATTGCATGGCGCCCATTGCGTTTGGCATAGCCCACGGCCCCATATAAATCAACCCTAACGCTATTCATTATACCTCATTCCTCACGTTGCAAGAAACAATGCGTGAGCCCAGTCAATGGCATTCTAAATCTCACGATTGACCGCCTACAAGCCAAATTTTATATTCTAACCATTCACTCGATTTAGAAAATGACCATATGACCTCCGGCCCAACCTTCTCCATCGATAACTCAACCCCACGGGTTTGCAATGCCTTCTTCGTTTCCTCAAGATATGGCACCACCTCCACCAGGTTTCTACGTTCCTGCTGTCCTCTTTTTCAAGGAGAACGAAGAACTAGATATTCCCTCGATCAAGGCCCATGTATTGCGACTGGCCCAGGTACGCACGAAGCACTGCAATGTGCATCTACCAGTTGACATTATCGATTAGGGTGGTGTCACAGGAATCCTAGTCCAAGGCTCAAACGGCGAGGCTCAACATCTGCGAGTATAACTACCAACTGAAGAACAAAAATCCAATCTGATCGCCCTTCTAGTTCACACGATGAACGAAAACAGGCAATCGTATTAACGCGTAAAACTCTAGATGACTACGGCTTCCAGAATGTCCTTGTCATCGCAGGGACCGGTGCACAGTCTACGCGCGAGACCAAGAAGCTCTGCAGCGATGCAAAGGAAGCCGGTGCATCCTATGCTCTAGTGTTGACTCCATCGACCTGGCCACCGCAAATGAGTGCGGAGAACATTCTGCGCTTTCATCGTGAGGTACGCGTCCCGCTGCTCCCCCATTTTTCTCTTTGAACTTTCCATTGCACAGGTCGCTGATGCATCACCCATTCCAACCATGATCTACAATTTCCCCACCGTCACTGCCGGGCTGGATCTTGACTCTGATATCATCAGCGCTCTCGCGGAACACCCTAACATCGTCGGGACCAAATTATCCTGCGGCAACATTGGCAAAATTCATCGCGTCACGTCTCGGTTCCCATCCGACCAGTTCACAGTCTACGCAGGGCGTACGGACGCGTTCCTTCACAGCCTTCTTTCTGGCAGCGCGGGCACTATCGCCGCCCTCGTCAATCTCCTGCCCAAGCTGCATGGAAAGCTGTATCAGTTACACGAAGAAGGGAAAATCAAAGAGGCGATGGAGCTTCAAGGAAAATTGGGCCATGGGGACTGGGCAATATCCAAGATTGGCGGAATTGGTGGAATTAAAGCCGTGATCTCGCAGAATTTTGGATATGGCAATAACTTTGTCAGAGGCCCATTGAAGGCTGTTGACCCAGCCAGCTTACAAACTAACAAGTACTACAGCACTCTGGAAGAGCTCATTTTGCTTGAGAAGTCCCTGTAGACTGTAACTGCATGCAGCGTTTTATGAAAATGACATTTGAAATGCTTGATTGATGTAAGCGATGTGAAAGTAATGAATAGAAATCTAAGAACGAGTGAATCCAGTAGTTGTTCTCCAGAACAAAACATCAGTATTAAATAAGTCCATGTATGTGACAGGGTTGAAAGAATGTAACAAGGAGGGTAGAGATCCTAAAGGGTACTCATCGCCTTTTGCATCTGTATGTGACCCAGTTTGAGCCATTCGCTAGGGGACATGCGCTGGTCAGTCTGAGAGGCAAAAACAAGATTGTTCTCAGCCACGAATGCCCAGTGTGCCGGGTCTGGTGGTTCTGTGGAGGTTACTGCGCGTAACTCGTTTCCTACAACCATGTATCAGTACCGACTATCTAACTAAGGACTGGAAGTGCTTACGGATGATGTTATGAGTGAAATGATCCAGGTTCTGGGGTACACATCAAGGCTCAGTGAACTTGGCATTAAAAGGTCATGCAGAAACACACCAAATCGTTTTTATCGTATCCGAATGGGTCTAATTGAATCAGCTTCGGGATTGATGTTTCAAAATGAAAAGAAACTTACTTTCAATCTCTTCGCCGGCAACAAGGAATCCAAAGAAGATGAAACTCTGGCCGCCCGGTGTGGGTTAGGACAGTAATCCAAGTGAAAAGGGTGGAGCGCACTGCAATACTAGTTCCAGGTATGGTTATCCATTTCAGAGCAGACCAAATCTGGAAGGGCTGTAGCAAATATAAGTCAGAGGTCATTGTGGAGTAACGTAACAACATTCACCAAGGCTAGACAGTAAATGACAGTCACAACCCACAAATGTATAGAATATCTAAGCAATGAGAGTCAGGGTAAGAGGTGACACAATTTGAAAAACCTCACGAGAAAGGGATCGGAGTCGTAAGGATGCGTTCAAGGCCAGTAAGACTATCCACAAGTTGGTTGAGGGCGCCGAGGAGGTTATCTATCTCGTTATTAGCCATCAAGTGCGCTGTTGATGTGGAAAAGCCCACTCGTTGTCGGAACGTCGCATGCTTTGCGGTTTTGTAGAGCCGCAATGTAAGAGCTCTGTGATAAAGAATATAAGTTTTGCGCTCATTCATGATAGTAGAGGCGTCTAACAAGGTACAAGGATATCTCCAGGGGAATGTTGTGAGATACAGTCCGGCTCATCATTTTGGCTCTAAGCCTCGCAGCCTTTTTGCCCTTGATCTCTTTGCCTCGCTTGGTGAGAGCCTTGACTAGAAGCGAAAATGGGAAAAGGTCAAATATATGGTATTTCGGCGGCATGCTGGCAGGCAAAAGGAGGCTCTCTTCATTCCGCGGAAGTACAAGTCGATGGCTATCAGAGTCCTTGATGTTAGCAGGTTTGCTTGATTGACTATGGCGCTGGGTGATGACAGATGTCGGCGATACAAATTTTATCTTCCCAGGAGACACCGCAGTCACGGGAGGGGGCAAATGAGGCGCTGAGTGTGAATAACTCCTGTTGTAAAGGACGGAACTCTGCCCGCCTAAAGAATAAGACTTTTGTTCATCCTGTTCATTCACAGGCATATCGAACCCATTTTGGGAGGGGCGCACGGGGGACGTAGGCGTGGTTGGCTCTTGTGAAAGATCCAATGCTGAAGGCATTCCATGAGGAAAGGCATAGGCAGGTAGAAATTTAACGAGGTAATATAGATCCCTTTGTCACTTGTAAGCTTGTTTTATCAGAAGAGATTATGCGACCAAACAAACTGGTAATATATGCCATCCTCCCCCCTCAAGTAATGCTTCACGGAGACAGCATACGCCTCAAGAAGATTAATGACAGACTTCTTCTCAATCATGCTCTTGGCTTTCATCTCGTCAGACGAAGCTGAATCCGCTGCATTGTAATCTGACGTGATTAATAAATTACTGAGACAATGATATGTAGCAGTGGGGGTAAAAATACATACTCGGGACATGGAACCAGGTTGTGCGCGCAAAAGTACGACTCGCCAAAATTATTTGTGACCAAAGGCGCCTGCCCTCGTTATATCGTTCGAAAGAAGAGGTTGTCCTATAGGAAATGACGAAGCCTAGGACAGTACCAATCCTTCATATCGAGATTCAGACAAGCACACCAATCAGCCTTAACACGGAATACATACACGGTGAGTAGCGTCGGCTGTATGAACAAGCCATGACCTTGGTGATTGAGGACAGAGATCAAAGTCGCCCACGCTGAAAAGAACAAAAGGATATGCCAGCAACGAAATAATGCTGTAGCTAGGAGAGCATGGACAAAGGATCCCCCTGGTCGCCGCCTGGGCGCAAACCTATAAAAGACAAACACTGTGACACCTTGCCAGAAGAGAAGGGATGTTGATAATTACGGATCAGGTCCACGAAATTCACTATGTGAGAAGGTATCTGTGCGCTAAAAAGGCCTAATTATTGGGATGTTCAGAGATAGACTAGAGCGCTTACAGCCAAGGGAGATTGAACCAAGGACATGATGAGGTTGTTCAAGCGCGTGCTGGCCACTGGTATGTAGCAGCTTATGTCCTCGCTGAGTTGTGGAGGTCCTTAACTATGGTGGTTTGGCTTAGGGGTTGATAGTCGACGAGCGCATCAAGTTGAGTAGCGGAACATCCCATGTTATGGCATTGTTAAGGAATCAATTGAATTATCTGACCAACCGCTAGGTCGCCGTGCACTGGTAAAATAGGATCCAGAGTTTCAAGCGGCTATAAATAAGAACTGGTGCTCGGTTATAGGAATAGTATGTAAGTGTTCTAACTATATACGAGCTCGCCAAAATCTTCAACATTCCTTGGGCAACTTTTGCATGATAAAAAACTTTAGTTTCCCTAGATGTATGAGCGTGCAGCCACCTCAGACGTCTTGTAGAAGATGTTTGACAATCTGTCGTTTCAACCAAAATTATAATACGCAAAAGGTTGGGTTGGTAGATACATGGGAAGATTGCAAGCCGATTGTCTTTATATGTCGTCAAACCTTCAATACAGGTCAAGGTCTGGCATAAGAGTGAAAAGTGAGGAAACGCACCGATCAGGCATAAATACAGGAGCAACAAGACTCCACATATACAAAACTATGCAGACCCAACTTGATACGACGCGCATCCACATAGCGATCTCTGACCGTCCAATATATACGTCTGCATCTGGGTCGACAGGGCCAGAAATCGGGTTTTTGGAAACAACGTTCCTGAACATTGTCGTTATAGCCAATACAGACTGAATGTAAGGACAAAAAATCACTCACCAATCTGTTAGCAACATGGCAACATACATAGATGCCATAACAAAAATGATGTGGAACCAAGAATACTAACCAGGCATCAATCAAATGCTTGGCATGGTGTAGGGAATGAGGTACACACGTTATAGCGGGTTCCAGTGCGTTCATCATCCCTCATTTCGCCGACAGCGTCGTCATCGTTATCATCATCGTCGTCATCTTCATTGAGAGCAGAAGCAGGGATGGCGCTATGGCGAGTCAGTCGAGAGATCTGATGGGAGAACAACAATCTCACCCCGCCTCAACTGCAGCTAATAAAGCTTGATATCTCGGAGTCTCCGTCCTTCCAGGTTGGCTGTTGACGACTCCGAGTTCAGCATGACCATCCTCGTCTGGCGGCAACTGTACGCGACCCTTCTTGCCAACAAGTACACGACTTTGAGTCGCAGCACGAGTCGTCGAATACGCGATGGCCAGGAAGGTGAAAGCGGCTCCTAACCAGAGAACAGCTCGGCGTGTTCCAACTGCCTTCCCCACGCCATTTCGGAGAGGATTACAATTCGATGACTCATGTGTGTGGTTGGTGACTGCAGAAACGATGAGGTATGTACAATACGCCGCAACCATAGCAGATTGTGCAAGCCCTGATCGGGGATTGTGCTCTTGAACAGTGGGGTGCACGCACATGAAGGTGATGATGATGCAGAGAGCAAGGTTGAAAGAGATAAAGAAACGATTAAGTGAACAGCCAGATCCCGCGAAGTACGCGTAAAGGAGGCCAGTGAGAGTGATAGTGAAGATGTACATGCCGGCCGTGGATAGGATGAGGATCCATTGCCAGAGGTTAGATGATGTCTGTGAGTTTTCCCAATTTTCAATGCAGGTTTCCGACCATGAGTGGGCGAAATCAACTAGAAGGACTAGACCGAGGAGGATAAATATCGTGGCGCCGATGAGGGAGACGTAATTCCCCCAGAAAATAAAGAAAGCATTGGGAATGAAAAATGAGACGACAACGAGGATGAGCCATACAAGGACTTTGGGGCCCCACCAGCTGCATGTGATGAGACTCGGTATGAATGGAGCTTCAAGTCTTACCCATTCTGAAGAGCGGCTCGCCCATCACGAGTATCTTTGACACCAACAAGAGAAGCACTGAGGAAGAGATGGAAGAGGCAGAGTGCAAAACAGATTCGATGGACCTTGTATCTGCAGTTCAGTGTCATTGTCATTGTCGGCTTACAGCGAGCAAAAAGCGCACCCCTAAAACGCCATAACATTTCTCTCCCTCGCATTCCATCTTAATGTAGTCAAAACTCCACTTCTGTATCTGCTTTATAGCAATATCCGTTTTCATCAACCATGCGAGCATGGAGTTGAGTGAGAAGATAATCTGAAGCAGATGTTAGCGCAACATAGCAAATATAATGATAAGCTATACCGCAAAGCCAACACGAGTGGCAATTGAGGAGTTGCAGTTACATGACTTGAAGAACATAGATGCTGCGGGGGCATATCAGGATTTGGTCATCGAACCTCGACAAAAGCGCATACCGGCTGTTGATGTAAAACAGAAAGCTATGCCAGCCAGGCAAGACGTCCCTACGGACGCCAGCCCGCCAGCAAGCGGCAACGACATAAGGAGACCCATAGTGAACAGTTCTAAAAGGTAGTGAGGAGTTGGAAAACTGATGACAATATTAGTTCGTCACGTGTCAGTAATGGCAACGCCTAGAAATTCAGTCAATCATTCACCCAGGTGCGAACTTTGTACATTATTACAAGTACAAGGATGATGGTAACAATAATGTACAACAGTAACGACTAGTTCATCATACAAGTGCGACTTCAGGGATTTTGTAGTACAAGGGCTGTTAAAAAAAATCACATTCACGATTGACACTTGGGAGAAACTAGAGCATAGGTACTCACCGTCCCGAACACATGATAGAAATGACCATCCACCCCTCCGCGATCCTCATAATACTCCATTGGGAACCACTACATGTGCCTTTTCAGTTTCTGATGAATAAGGTACAACTGCAGAACTGACATGGTCCACAGGTAATGTCTCCTTCGCCGAACGCAGGTACCGCGATGCTAAATCGTCAATTACTTCCGTCGCACCATGTTTAGGCAACACAAATTGCCCAATCTGCATTTCTGTATCCGTAATGATGCCTCGCGATATACGCGCGTATGATGTACGGTACAAGCCACGGTAGAAGATATATTCACACCTGGTAAGGGAAGAAGAGTCGGTCACATTTCCTCAAGAGAAGCTGAAAAGCTGACCATCGATCCATGTCTGCAGCATCAATATCATGGACCCGACCATCAGTTACCATAATATCATAGGGGTTCGCTGGAAATTTGAGCCTTCGTCAAGGTCACGGTGATAAATCTAGCTCACGTCGTAGAGCAAGCGGCTTGGTGACAACGTATCCCAGAAAGACAACTGGGCGAGGGTATGACGCTGCCATGATACGGGCCAACTCTTTGCTCTGGAGTTCACGATCTAGAACGTCTTCCTCTGGCGACATGCATTAGGCTATAGAAATGGTGGGACTCCCAATTGACATCCACCTTGTCCATTGTGGGCAACGATTACGGTCACCATAGTCCCATAGATATCAAGGATAGCCTCAATGGCTGGTGCAAGTTCACCATGTGGTGAGGGGAGGAGGTGATGTGTCGAGTTAATGATAGGAAACTAAGAGTTAGACTTGATCAGTAAAGAAGTTGTATTACGTTTCAAAGGATATTATTACCTTGGACAAGAGGACGCAACCCCAGGTGTGCGAATTCGGGCCTGGACCAATGTCTACATTCTGTAGCAATTTCAAGGTTTCATCGTACTATTATGAGCACGATTAGAGGTTACTCACGTATCCCATATCCTCCACAACGAAACGAGTTCTACGGCAGAATCAGAATCCTATTCAACTTCTAGAAAAAGTTAAACTTACAAATCACGGTGGCCAAATGCTGTTCTCTAAACGACAAGCTTCAATCTAGGCTGAGATAATAAAGGCCAAAATACGCACATGGAGGTCAGTTTCTAATAAACCGACGATGTCAAGTTCCATGTCCTGGACGAGGTTGCGCACCCCGCGTTGGCTATCATGGCCCTCGTTATCAATTCCAAAATGCACTGTCCAAATCCCAGCATTGAATATGCGTGGACCAGGTTTGAAAGGCCGTGGTGGCGAAGAAGGCAGATGATAAATGGACGCTAGGACAGAAAGGACTGCCAGCGCCGCCAGCATAGATTTGATATAGCTAAGTATACGTGGCGAGAAGGCGACGTTCGGATAAGGGCCAAAGGATGGTGCACGGAAGGAGAACGCAAGTGATAGACAGGCCAATTGTGCAATTGTAACTCTGAACAGTTTGAAAAAAATCAACAAGAAAAGCAGAGGGAAAAGCAAACATGGTCACGCACGCATCCGTACGTTCCCGAAATACCTGTCCACCTGGGACAAATGCGTATGCGGCCGTAAATATACTGGCAAGATTCAGTAGACAATATACAAAGAACGCCAATGTGAATGTGCCTGCAACAGTGCTCCCTCCTTGTCCATGAATCGACCGTTGTACTGACATTGCCGCACGCTGTAGCACGAGTGGTGTGATTGACATGAGGAAAAACGCATGGAGCAAGCCGCCAGTATAGCCAAGCCAATTGCGATAGCTATACATAACGTATGCGCCGAAGCAGCCGAAGGCAAAATGCAGGGGATGTGCTAGTGGGGTAAATGTCACAGGCGTTGACTGAGAGGGTGTCGTAGACGGCGACTTTGGAGGGCGCGGTGGCGTTGTCAATGCTGGGGACAAAGGGGAAGCCAAGGCAACTGGGAGGAGCAGGCCGAGGCATTGGACCACAAGCGTCAGTGAGCCATGAAGATGGGGCAGCGGGCCGCGTGGGAAGCCGTTTTCGTATCCTGTCCAGGACCAAGCGATAAGCGTGCTCGGGTCTGCGAGAAGATTATGAAGGCTGAATAGCAATGCACCGAGGGGAAAGGCTGCACGAATGGTGGAAACTGAGGTCGAGAAATACAGTGCCTTGGATTCGGACGCATCGCTAGGAGAAGTCCGAGTAGCAAACTCGAACACGGAAAAAAATGCAAATGCAAGTCCTATTTTATTATATCCTCCAGACTTTGCATTTATGAAGGGCCAGACTAAATACATCTTGAGATTGGTGGAGACGATGCCTAGACACCATACCTGGATTATTTGAGTGATTGGAGTGCTTTGAAAGAGATGACACAATCAACCCAAGGCCGGTAACTGGTTCGGAGTCAGAGATGGAAGTTGATAAAGTCAAGCAATGAAACCTCACGTAAAGCTTGATATCCCAAATTATGGTCCCCTACACCTGTCCATTGTACCACTTGGCGCATTACAAGTGCTATGTTCGCAAAGGCAACAAGAAATAGTCTGTGAACGGGTTTATTCAAAAGATATGCAGCAAGTCCGGTAAATGACAGGATATGCAATGTTGTCTGGCCGTTGTTTGTTCGCACCCATACATGTAGCGGGTATATGGTGAGGAACAAGGGGGATAACGTCGCAAAAAGTGCGAGTTCATGACCCGCAATACCAAGTTCCCATACAGAGAAATAGAACAATGTTGGTATTAGGGATGTGAAGATAGACCAAAAGAGGTATGCTTTGTTTAGATGGCGTTAATGTTAATAGACGAACGCGTGGATGGAAAATATTTACAAAGGTAGATGTCTGCCAGAAAGCTTATGGGAGATCGCCAATTCACGAAAAGCAGCGCGCTCATGAACGGTTCTCGAGTTCGTGTCGGAGATGGTGGAGTATCGTTTGTGTCTGAGACAGCCTTTTTCTTGTCAGTATTGACGGCTTCGTTTTGCTTTTCATGAACTCTGATTGCAACCCAAGTTAGCTGGTATATCTTTAGGCAAGGCGATGAAGGCGTTGGTACATCTGATTAGAGGTAGAAGGACTTGATAGCGAAGCCCCAAGAGATATCTGATATAATAATCGTATTGGCATCCCAAGACTGCCGGCAATTTGGTGAATGACTTACCTCTAAATTGGCCTCTCTAAACTCTTGCTCCGTAACAGAATCGTACAAAACGTCGAAGAAAATAAGACCCCACTCGAAGAAGCTATACCGAGTATATGCTGCTGGTGCTAAGTATATATTTGCAAGAAGGCCAAAATCACCATTTACCTCCAGGAATTCGGTGGACCTTGTGTTGGATAAAAAAGTACACGAGCGGGACGAGTGACGCAAAGAACCTGAATGCAACGTGTCAGGGAATGAGGGCCTCGACCTCATAGAACCACCCACGCTGTAGCAATATATGTCCTGGAGCCATACCAAATTAGTCGCGTCGCGGTTAATGGTTTCAATGCGGACATACCGTTTCCGACGGACGGATGTGCTTTTCGGCGGGGTAGATGCAATTCCCCCGATCATCCAAGGCAAATTGCATAGCATATAGGTAATCATCATGATGTCGTGCACATCGTGATGGTCGCTAGAGGTGATGTAGACCCAACCTCCACAAGAGAGGGTGCGTATGATCCCGAATGTGAATACTATCCCAGGCAGACTAGACTGTTGCACGCGATGAAGATAGTATTGGAGGAAAACGAGCGCTAAACGTGGACCTGAAGCAGCGTATGTCAGTGCAAAACACAAATGCTAGAGCGAAACGTACCTACCTGATGTTATGGCAATGAGAATCTGGAAGATATTACGCTCAGGATACCAGTCCCCGATCCTGTGCTGAGAGTTCAGATCCTATAGGGAGATCATCCTAGACTTGACCTACGTGGAGGACACGGATGGGAACCATTCCTGAGGGTAACCTGCAACACCATTCTTGACAATTTTTGTGTAGTGCAAGAAGCAGCCAATGGCCAAAGCAGAAGAGAAGGCTGCTAATGCGAGAAGAGTGTGTGTGCGAGCTACGAACTGGGCATTGAATACGAGGGGAGGCTTTTTCTGCATTGAGATGATGGAAGTTGAATGCCAAGAAGCCAGAGACGCCGACACACAGTGAGCCGCGTTTACGTTATGGCGTCTCCCAAGGTTCCATTTTGATTTTGACTAATAAATCATTCGACATCAACGGGCATCCCGAAAAACATAATGTCAGAACCATTGCAGGGACGACCTGCTTGTGTGACGTTATTACCCACCAGCTCTCTGCTTTCTGTCACAAAATGAAGCCCATCGCCATCTCCGTCTTTACGGGTTTCTTAGGCGCAGGCAAGACGAGCATCATCCTTTCTCTCCTCAAGCAGCTCCCAAACGATTACAAAGTTGTCCTCCTCAAGAATGAATTCGGTGATATTGAAGGTGTATTTAACGTGCAGGATACGAGGTCTAATCTAATCTATATACGTTCAGTAGACAGCAAACTAGCGCAACAATCTAGCCTCACAGCAGTCAGCGAGATCCTCAATGGCTGCATGTAAGTCCATCTTACTTGGTACACAGCCTCAGCCATCCTACTGACCCACCCGATCAGGTGCTGCGTACTTGTTGGACAGATGGAAACCGCCCTTTTAGAAATCAGAGGTGCTATTTCTTCCATATAAAACCTATTGCTAGACCAACTAAGCGCAACAGCAGAAAAATACCGCCCCGATAGGATTATCATTGAATGCTCGTTCGTTCACATCCTCTAACCAGCCTCTCTTGCATTCATCAACCACGGTTAGCGGCTCTGCGTTTCCTGCAACCCTCGCTTTCCAAATCCGTAAGCTGGAACGCGAAACGAATGGTGACCTCAAACTTGATGCAATTATTACTGTAATTGATGCGGAGAATTTTGCTGGTTACGAGGATAAGTCTCCCACCGCTAAGATGCAGGCGAGCTATTCTGATATAATCCTAATTGTGGGTATTTGAATCTTTTGAACCAAAAAAAAACTGACTATCACCCAGAATAAATGGGAACATGTCGATGACCGAGCTCTTGATCTGGTCATGGATCACCTTCACACCTTGAATGACCTGACTCCAAAAATACGCTGCCAAGGCCGTGATGGTGTTAATCTACAACTGTTATTTGGCGTGGATTCAAAACTGTTTATGGGGTTAGATGGGCAAGAAGATATTGCTGCCTCGATTGCAACGCATAACGATGAAGTTGAGACGGCAACGGTTTACCGCGGCCCGCTGTCTGGATGGCCGCATACGCATCACCACTCCGCGGAAGATTGTGATTGCCCTTCCCCAGACTCAAATATCTATAGCAGCACACATGGGGAGGGGATGCCGCCAAGCGATGCGTCATCACCTTCGCTCGAAACAGATACTCTGGTATCGGCTCTTGGGACGCTCTCAAAGGAAACAGTCTGGAGAGTCAAAGGGTTTGTCAAGGTACGTTTGAGCCAGGGTGTCGGAAGGGACGAATGGAAAATTGTGAATTGGGCCTTTGGCCGATTCGAGCTGACATCTATGGGGGAGGGTGGGGGGGACATCAAGGATCATGCAAATGTGCGGTTGACGATGATGGGAGAGCGAGGCGAGGTGAAGCGTGCGGCACGCAAATTTGCTGCACTACTTTGCGCAGACGCTATGTAATAGATTTGACCCATGCATATTATTTCTGCCGCATTGCGCCTCCCTCGTGGGATCGCGAATCGACTGTTCGTTTTCTTCGCTTACTCTCTGAATTGACGTCCAAGGAGGGCATATGATTTCTGATTCTGGCTATAAGTCCCTATGAAAGGCGTGATCCAGCTCGTCGTCCCTGGCACGTCGTCTTGTAGGATCGGTATCACCCTGAAATTTTGCAATTTTCTGTATCGATAGCTTGTAGCAGATTCCACATTCGGTTATCGTAAGTATCATTCAATCTTTTGTTTGAACTATCTGCCGAATTGGCAATCCTATTGATAGTGGTGCGCAGCGTTTCAACGGCAGGGAACATCTGACCTCAACTCGGCAGGAGTACGACAATATTCTGGTTGACCGTGTTGTCATCAGTAGCAGCCAGGGTCTGCAAGCCCCGAGTTTATGGGATTATCGAGAAAGAAGCATTTGAACAGGGTCTCCTGAAGGCGACCAGGGGCGATGTATAGACCGACAACTTATGATGCGGATGATTGCAACTTGCAAGTCACGGAGGATAGGACCGAATTTATAAAATAATAGAATTGATACATGGATCACATGAAATAAAATTAAAAGTGGCACTTATCACATGCATTAATCGACAAGGCCTTGCCCAATGCATTTATCTTTCTGCTTTCCGACATATCTTCCCTTCCTTCTTCTCATCCCCCCGTCGCCGTTCACAGCGTCGCCAACGCTCATCACTCATGAGAGCGCGTGATGCTCTCATTCGCAATATCAACAGGTATGACTTTGCTTCCCAATTGTTTCCACCTTTTTTCATCTCGTAATCGGCGCGCAGCAACCACATATTTCCATCTGCCCGTCGATGAAGAAGAAGACAAAGAAATTGAAAACTATGAGCGCAAATATTTGACCTGGACGGCCGAGCCGTCTGACGCGTCCACTTCCGCCTCCCCCTCATCTACAGCTCCCACTGCAGCAGAACAATCAGATGCTGAAAGGGGCGAAATCGTAAAAGAAGTCCTCGCAAACGATGACCTATACCAGGTCCTTGGCCTCACGTCTACATTCAATCTTGACAAAATGACGCTCCGTCGCGCTTATCTCGCTCGCAGCAGAGCTTGCCATCCAGAGTGCGTCCTCCCAACCCACGCCACATGGGAATTTTCTCAATGTCCTTTTGCAGTAAATTTCCGGGAAACCCGGATGCAACACACGCTTTCCAAAAAGTGGCTGTAGCTTATGAAGTTCTCAGCAAACCATCGCTCAAGCGCCTATATGATACGCGTTCGCCTTCCTCTTCATTTGATGCATTTGCTGCCCGTCCTACTGGCCATGCAGAAGAAACATTTCGTGGTGTTGTCCTTGGTGTATTCAATGATTTTCTGGATGGAGATCTAGAAGTGATACGCACTCTTCTAAGTTCGTGCCTCTGTTTGTATTCCCTGGCTCTGGGAAGCTGACGTTCTTCTACAGAGGCTATCAATGACATAAATCCCGGTATCAAGCTCGGCGAGGAGGGTATCAACTCCGTTATCGTTACTCTTAAAGCTATCAGGGAACGTGCTCTCAGTATGTTCTTCTTCAATACAGTCCAGACCTTCTTTATTACATACTGATGTTAAATTCTTCTCACAGCATGTCGGACATGTATACACGCACTACACACCGAGCTCACGCATCTCCTTGAAGTACAGCATGCGTTTCGCCAGCTCTCGTATTGGGATATCATGGGCCGCTCACGCCTTACTATCCAGTTGACACGCATCATGCTGAGCCTGCCTCTGGTCCTTGAGCGTGCGCTGCGCGATCAACAAATTGCATACGGGGCATACGGGAAACCACGCACAGAGCACCCTATCTTCCCGAAACATGTGACGCTTCTGATTCGCGGGGTCGATGTGGCGCTCGAGCGGATGGAGAGGATCCTCAAGTAGTTCAGAACCCACAACGAGCATGGCTTCCATCACCGGAGCCACTCCTATCCCCCAAACCGGCCATCTCCATCTTAAGAGCCTTGCTGGTGCGGGAATCATCTATTTATATTTCACTTTCTATCTCTCTTGCTAGGTTATCTTTCATCTCGGTCTCCTCTATTCTATCATTTGGTCTACCCCTTTGTGCTTCATGTCATCTCTGATCCTTCCCCCTCTTGCTGTTAGTCATACACACTCAATGGACGCCTAATTAGACTACGAGTATGCTTCACCTCTTTGTAAACACCCCTACTTTCTTAGACGCGTACGGGCTCTATCTCCTTACCTACTGCATATTGTACTTGTATCCTAACATCTCCTCGAGCTCAACCTTGATTCTGTGCTCCATTCTCCCTTCTAGTTGTCCATACTTAGGACGGCCAGCCGTGTTTAGGTGGCCTCCCTGCTTACTTCACGTCACGGTGTGCATCCACTTATGGCGCCTCTGGCTTGCCAGCACAGTGAAATGTTTGAATGCATTCTGACATGCGGGTTATGACGCATGACTAGTGCAATAAGTGATGGAGTAATCAGAAGCAAAAAGATTCCCCATGTGTACGCGTGTGGCGTGTGGCGAATGAAAGGTAAATCCGTGCCGAACATCAGCTCTTATGTTGTCGCACCTCGATTGTTTTAAAACACTGCTCTGTCCGATCAAATGAGAGACAAAAAATCCGATGAATAATTATACTAAGACAGGACCAGTCAATACGAGTGGTGACGGGAGCAAGAATATCATTGGAGAAAGGAGAGGTAACATTGTGCACCCATGTGCAACTTCGGAGCGCATCGGACCTGTTATCGTCGCAGCTATCATTGTACTGCTCTGGACAGTGTCGACAATATTCCTTCAAGTTCATATGTACATACGTGCCTGCTTGGACTGGGGAAAAAAAAAAGGGCGACAGGGTTACGTGGTTCCAGTGGATGGACGAATGGGCAAGGGCTGCTAACTGACGGAATGGTGGACTAGAAAGCTCGAAAGCGGGCTGCGATGGAATGAATGGAGCGATAGGGTGGAGAGTCAGGGCACGAGATAGTAAACTTTGTAATCAATAGGATGTACACATAGGGTAGGCTTCGATGCACGATTCAAGCTGGGGGACCGAGGCGAGGAGGACTGGCGGCAAGAAAAGGGGAAAACGAATGATGTAAACAGAAGTTTATGTAGCTGGTGGATATCGCATGACGGAACGTTGCTGTTGCTGCTGTTGTTGCTGGCCCTGCTATACAACCTAAGTACCCAGCTAGTAGGGTATGTAAAGGTCAACGTACCACGTTCATCCACATATAGGATTCATGCTGGGACGCGTATGGTCCGGCATCTTGCGCCACAGCTGCCAAGATGTGGCTATAATCCTGTTGGTGGCCTGCCCCGGGCGGGCCGTTATTCACACCAGGAGGTGGCTGATGCTCCGGGTAGAATGGATAGAACAGCTGGGGGGGTATCTCCGCCAGATTGTCTGGCGGCGTCGATGAGCCTTGCGTGCTGCTTCCACCATTGTGCATAAGCTGGTGGGGCCCGTATTGAACTGCATGCCCGTTGACACCATTACTACCATAGCCTGGGTGATTGGCTGCGGCCAATGTGGGTGTTGTGTGCTGGGATTTGCTATGGGGGGATTTGGTGTCGTCGCTCCAGTCTGGTTCGCAGAGAAGCATGGGATGCGTGGATGGTACGATCGAATGCAGGTCCACATCCAAAACGCGCTCAGCGAGGCGTGCGATGAGCGGGTGCCCACCATTGACATCTTTGCGCTCCCAACGCCACCGAAAGCGTGGAAGCATGTCAAGAGCAAGCCAGACGTCTTCAACAGCAATGCTGTGAGTCAATTCCTCTCGCCCCGACATACAGCCATAAAGGATCACCATTGCCGCAATATGCAACGGGATGGGTGAAGTGAAAAAGGCTATATCCGGGAACCGAATTAGCTGGTTGTGAACGATAATCACGTTGTGAGATGCGATGATGGCTATGGGCTGGGGTGAGTAATATAAATAGTACTAGAAAATGAGGTACTGACCATCATCAAGTGCCTTACGCCTATATTGATAACTGAGTTCTTTGGTGCTGAATAAGGCGCGTAATAATAGTATACGGGCGATGCCAATCTTCAACAAGGTAAGGCCTTCGTCTTCGGTGATATCTTGTACAAGTTGACTGCGTTTGTCCAAGCTCCAATCGGCGGTACCGCCAAAGTATGGCTTGTATCTCTCGGGCATTCCCTTCCTGAATTCAAGCATGCTGCTAATAATTCTGGTCGCGTTGCGAGCCATCGTTTCAGGGGAATTCCTCTTGGGGGTGTAAAGAGAATTTATGATATCAGCCTGGATATCGGCGACGGGTTGTGAAAGCTCAAAGTGTTCCGAAAAATCTTCAAGGTGCGGTTGCGATGGTTTGGGACGAGAAGGTCTCGGTGTGTTTGAATCCGAGGGGGCAATTGCAAGGGGACGTCCAAGGAGTATGGAAGTACCTCGATCATGGACCAGAACGATGCCCCAGAGGCGGATGCGCAGTTGGCATTCTTCTTCGCTGAAGATAGGACGATTTGTAGTTGTATTAATCTGGGTGGTGGGGTCATGGTGCAAGCCAAGTTCAACAGCCAGGCGCGTTAATTCACCAACAAGCCGCCATAAAGTTCGGCCTTGGCGCTGGATCGGTTGTTAGACAAGGAAGATACATTTTGTTCAGGAAACTAACCTCAGTATACAAATACAAGTGAAGCACGATGAGGGCCTGCAAACTGGTCACGCTGACACGAAGATCAGACTTCACAACCAAAGCCAATTCGAAAAATTGGTCATGCTCCGGCCAATCATGGGGCATAAGTTTCTTGGCCATGGCCGATCCAAGGTGCTCCACAACATCAGCCTTGTTGTCGACATCAGCTTTAACAGCGCGGTGGTTGAGCTCGCTCAAGGTCCCTAACGCAAGCACAAGGTATACACCACAAACATATCCAGGATCATGAGTTAATGTTTGGCCGTCGTAGAGATCATCGAGTTGCTTCTCAAAATCTTTACGCATGTAGACCGGTCGATGAATGTTGAGTCGGGTAAAGTACACTTCTGTGATGTGCTGAACCATTTTGCGATCCTTGGGAAGCCAGACATCAACGATGGGTGCATTGGAGACAGGGCCGTCAATGTAGAGCGGGGCATGGGATGAGGTGGACGCGCTGCGTTGAACAGAGATAGAAACCCAATTTGACCTATCATGGGGAATGGAGGCATTGATTACAGACCGATCGCGACCGGCAGAAAGGCCAAGGGTGAGGTCTTCCTTGTCCAAGCTGTTGAGACTCATTTCACTAACAATGGCAGGCGAAACACCAAAGCTTTTAGCAAGAGCCTCTGTATTGGACATGTCATTCCCATTGGGATCTGTGCCTTTGGTTGGAGGCTGTGCTGGGCGAGGGGCGGACTGAGGTTGAGACTGGGGTTGTGGGGCTGGCGGAGGTGGTGGTGGGGGAGGCTGAGGAATTGCCTGTGGTGGAGGCTGCTGCTGAGGAACTGGGGGACCATATGGAGGGCCCTGTGGCTGCTGGAAGGCAGGGTGAATTTGAGGATTATAGCCTGGAGGCGCCAGACCCATATGAGGATGATAAGGTCCTGGAGGGGGACCGTATGGCATCATGTGAGGCGGGTAGCCTGGATGCATAATTGGCTGTGGAGGTGGATGATAGAGATATGGTGGCTTTGGATGGCCAGTCTCTGGACGGAACCTACTGGTGCCCTCGATTTGAAAATGAGGGTTTGGGGGAGGGGGGTTGAGAGAAGTGACATCTATGCCCTCCCGAGCCAGGATATCGTCGAGATTGTCGAGCGAAAAGCCTGGAATATGTCGCTGAAGCAAGGCCTCACATTGAGCTAGCTGGTGCTCGATGCGCTCTGTGTGACCCCTGGGGGTGAGCGTCTGTCGATGCCTGTCTTCCTGATGGCATGTCGTACCCGCTGTTGCGCAGGCAGTACATCTTGGATGTTTGGAATCACACTATGTAGGGTCGCAGGGAGTTGTCAGAAAAAAATGCAACGAGGAGTGGAAGTTGCCGTCGGTGTCGCCCGACGGGACTTGCCTTTATTTTCTTGCTCCTACATCTTGCACAAGCTTCGTGTGACCGCCGCAGACGACGCGGCTCAGACGCTGAGGGCGCATCGTCGCCGTTCGCGTCCTTTCGACGTCGCTTCGTGCCAGTGGTTGGTGGAGCTGGTGGCGACTGCTGTTGCTGTTGCTGCTGCTGTTGTTGCTGCTGCTGTTGTTGATGCTGCTGTTGGAGCTGCATATGCTGAGTTGGGTCCATCTGCAGTGCAGACTGCAGGGAGGATGGGGGAGCAAGGGCCTGCTGCTGGTTCTGCAGCATTCTTGTCGATATGGGCGGTGGCTGCTCGGCGCTGTGTGCAATGGGCGATGGTCTATTTGGACGGACCCTTAGTCATAACCTTAGATTAGGGCTGTAATGACATTACCTGATGAATTTTTATTATATTTCCCTTATTAATCGCAACCACCACCATGGCGGCAGATCACCACTCCTGCAACGCCTCGATGTACACTCTCGACACCATCCACGACGACGACGATGGCACTACTGCACCCCTTCTCGCCCCTTCCACACCCTCATATGGCGCTACGTTTCCCATGTCTCCCACGCGCCCGTCTTCAACCAAGGTCATCTTCAATGCCACTATCAAAATGGCCTGCATATTCCTGATAAGTACAGCTCTTCTCGGAGGAACCCTTTGGTTGGCGCTACCAACCCTTGAAGAGTATGATTCTCTTCTACTTCAGAATACACGCACAGGAGCTCACATCAGACCCAGAACTGATCGTCCCATGCTCCGTATCCCCAAGTCCTTTGCCCAGCTGCAGGATTTGAACGGTCTCCTAAAAAAATATCGTGACATATATCCCTACCGCATCTTTATCTGCTATGTAACAACATACCTTTTGTTAGTCCCAACCCAGACCCACTTTTTTCCATGGCCAAAACTAACCATGCTTCACACAGCCTCCAAGCCTTCTCTCTCCCCGGCTCTATGTATCTCTCCATCCTTGGTGGTGCGGTATGGGGTGTAGCACGCGCGCTCCCGCTAGCGTGCTGTTGTGTTGCAACAGGTGCTACCCTCTGCTATCTCATCTCCGCAGCCCTCGGGCCCGCCCTCCTAACACTACCGAAGTGGAAAGCCCAGCTCGACAAATGGGCTGATAAAATTCAAGCGAACAAAGACAACATGATATCTTTCCTCATCGTTCTTCGCATTGCCCCGCTCCCTCCCCACTGGGTTGTCAATGTTGTTTGCCCGCACGTTGGGATCGGCATCGTGCCATTCTGGTTCAGCACGGCCCTGGGAATTCTTGGTGTCAGTGTCATTCACACAACAATTGGCGGGGGCTTGGAAGAGATGACCAGTGCTGCAGATTTTCACCTCATCAGTTGGCGCAATTTCTTTGGACTTGCGGCAGTTGTCGTTGGTGTGATGATCCCTGTTGGCCTACGATATTGGTTCAGGCGAGAAGTGGATGTTGTTTCAGATGCAGAAGAGGGCGAGGTCCTCTCCACAGGACCCATTTCCCTTGGAGGGGATGATGGAGATGTCATACTGGCTATTGGACCGAGAGCGGGCAGGGGCAAGAAGATCTCAGACCAACGCCCACTCCTTGCAAGGGATGATGCTGAATTCGAGTACGAATATGATGATGAGGACGACGACGACGGTGATATAATTCTGGAAGCAGGGCCTGAAATTGCTGGCAAAGGCAAGGCCGTTGTGGTGGAAGATGAACATACTGTCAACCTCATCGCAAGCTCAAGCAGAAGCAGCAGCCGATGAACTTACGTTCGCTCTGTACTTCACGCTCGCTCATTGCTTTTCACTACCTCACACCACCACACTGTACCAATCACAATCTCATGACATTGCATTGATCTATTCATCCGCGCAGGAGACAATCTTTTAATGTGCGACAGGACGTCGGCATCTTGTTTTCGTTTCGCCTTTACGTCAGTAACATATTCTACGTTACTTCTCGGCATATAGAAACGGTGCCCCCAACCCAGCACTGTTTTTGGACCTTTCCTTTTTTTCATCACTTGGCACTGTTTGGCCGAAGTGGGGTGAATTCTTCTCACTACGCTTGTTATATATTCCGCCTTCTAGAAGAGTAACGCAGTTGCTTCATGACGCCTTTTACGGTTTCTCTTTTGACCCCGGCTAGCTATTGTTGCAGATCTTTGTAATTGTTGTAACATATTCCATTTGTCTATTGAGCCCCAGTTATGACCTGCCAACCCAGTCCAACGGTATCCTTGAAACACCTTTTCGCCGAGTCAAGACGACGGACATGGAAGTGTGAAGTGTACAACGTTGCTTCCAAAGCCTGGGGTACGGTAACCTAAGCGACACTCGACGACGGGTTCCAGACCCAGACACACTGACACAACCAGGAATGTGCACCTGTGGGTCAGAACCTAGGACCTGAGTAGTGCGTATCTATAAGCAGGTCAGTATTGCGTGAGCGGCCGTCTTTTTTTTTTTTTTGACCGGCGGTTGCCCTTGCTCTTGTTTTGGCGGACTCCGAGTCATCGAATACGCACCCAGTATTTAGAGAAGGGGTACGCTACCCTCGCTCTACTGTTGCGTGGTCATGACACTGTTTTACGTGACGTGAAACGCGCTTTGCGCTTTGTGATTTCGAGGTCGGTGAACTTAAACTAAGGATAGATACACAGTTGCGCCGGGGAAAATGTATTTATGCGTGGGGGAGTGTAAAGATCAGTGGCAGGCGGAATGATGGAGGCGGTCAGGCTGGGTGCTAGTCCCTCTGTTCTAGTAAAGCGCCTGGCCGTGGCATATCAATACATCGTTGTACAGCCTGTTTAATTCAACTCCAGGCGGCTTACTGCTCGATGGATGAATGCGTAAGATATCATTCTCTTGTGAGCATCATCTGGTGGGTCACGGTGCTATACATAGCACTGACTGATCATCAGTATTTCGACGCTCAAAACACGTAAGTTAGAAGGCCTAGCAGCAGCGTAAGTACTATGCACGAATCGCGCATCAGGTGCTGAGATGTTGACGCAGTTGCCACATGGAACGAGACCATCGAGAAATAATAGCTCATGACAGCGGTGTGTACGCTTGAAGTTGGCCTGATGATGACTTGGATCATTAGTGACGGAAAAGGCCATTTGTGCTGTTCAAGTCATACCACTAAGCTGGACATCATGGCGGCGACCGCCATCAATCAGCTTGACAGGGTTCTGGATGTTTTTGCTGCTACTAGTTGTTTGGAGTAGGTAACAGTCATCCTCAAGAGGCTAGAACCAGTGCGAGTGGGGGTGACGATCATGTTGGGCTCAGTTTCAGCGTATTTGACATGAATTACACTGCGTAATGCGATAAGCCTTGTTTCTAGGGGCTACCCGCAGGAGGATCACGCGATCAACCTGACTGTTTGGCACTCAGGCTCAGGCCCTGTTGCCGGATTCTTGAAAACTGCCTCCCTCGACGGTCAGGGGAATTGTTGGTTTGTACAGCTGATATCATCTTTGCAGTGTCATCGGAGACGCACGGTAACCTGATTTCTCAATGTCAGCCTGGTTACGATAGTGAAAATGTTTAGACATTCATTGGTGCTCATAATTATATACCAGCGTCGCGGAATAGCTGATTTATTCCGGGTGGGATTTTAATTTAAGGCGGGTGATCTATGTCTATGAACCTGGCTGATCATAAGTACGAGTGTGGTTGTTAGAATTCCAAGGACTTTTCCACCCTTCAAAGATGTCCACACTGATATCTTGTACTCGGAAGCCGGCCGGTATGCTCTGGACGCGGGGGTGGCGGTGGCGGCGGGCACGTTATGGATTGTCTAAGGGTTGTCACACAAAAAAGCCCCTGAGGGGCGAAATATGGAAGGAAGAAGCGGCGCATGGCGCTGAAGATTCAGTGGCAGGAAATGAAAATGTCTAAAGCCGCACCCCCCTCACTGAATTACATTGCCTCTAGAAGATCCACCCACCGGCACACAATTATGTTGTTTAATATGTCGGGGCTGGAATCTGTGACACCATTTATGAGGATCAATTGTGGGGGCTGAGTGAAGTGGCTAAGTGAGTGGGGCGAGCAGCGGTGTAGCACGGAGTGAATAAGCAAGCGGCGCCGATATTGTAGCATAGTTGGGCAATAGACAGATTGTCCGTGCCCGACGCACCAGATGTACATAACGAGTCTGGTTCTTCAAAAATGATGACATTTGTTCTGTCTTGTTGCTTTATGAATCTGAAGCTTCGTTTCATGCGAGAGGAGCTGAAGGTAAGTTGAAAATAGGATCTGTGCTAGGGTGCAGATCTACAGGGGCGAGGTTGTGTAGTATGAGGGGAATCAAGGGAAGACGGAGAGCGATCCAGGTGAACAGGATTAAGAGGTGGTCCTGAACCCTACTTGTGCAGCAGTATGTGCAATTTATTTAACCAAGGGATGATAGCAGGTTATTTTTATTTGATCGGTGGTATAACAGCATGGAAGGTGAAGTTTAGATCCCGTCAAAAGGGATAAAAGCGGACAAAGGACAACGTGGCGCAAGAGTGGCTGTTGTTCGCAAGGGGGGAAGCTGCGGTGACCGAAGGCGAGGCGAGGTTGTATGCCAAAACAGCGACCATAATGAATACAAGGTGAAACCCGACCGACCTTTGAACATTCGGCGGGTGTTGGTGGTGGATTGTGTTGCGCATTCGCATGTCGGCATAGTGTAGACACCCTGGGAAAGCCGGATACAGTTATGGCTTGAAAGACATATCGGCGGAGGCATACCGGAGTTGCTAGCTGAGGTAGCTCATGTCCCGTTCTGGGCAACACGTTGCTGAGATCGGGTGATGGACGGGGGGCTGGAACAGTTTGTGTTGAGATTTGGACGCCGGGTAGGGGAGGCAAGCCAGGGGGGTATACCTGATTAGCGGAGGACCGGGGGGGGGGGCGTAGGCCAGATATGTTTTTATCATTTCTCATCAAAGGGAGTGCCGTTGACCTCGGAAGGTCGGCGCGGGATTTAAATGGTCGTTGGATGCGTAAGAGGTCATCTGGTGGTAGCAAGTCACGAGGACGGCGAACCGATTGTGGCTAGTGACGCCCCAGGGAACGGTCGAATTGATTGCGCTGGCGATGGACGGCGGGCGGGTTGGAAAGGGATAGTTTGCGCATGTTTCGATTGGGATGTATTGTGACATTAAGACTGTCAAAATTAGTGGCGACAGTTGCGATTGCCTGTTGAGAAAGGGGGGGGGGGGCTGAGAGTTAGCAGAAGCAGTAATGTGGAGGCAGGCTATGGAAGCAGGTTAGGGGGAATATGGAGAGTAAAATTTGAGAAAGAATGTGCTTTAAAGGCAGGATCCGTCAGTATCGGTTTGTGCCAAGCTCACGGTGTTTGTTCCCAGAACTTGACATGTGTGTTCGGCCCACAAAGGTGTGGTTTTCTGGGCGGAGAATGGCCGGAGGGGGTCTGCAAGGAAGCACTAGCCCTGGTCAGATGCTTCCTGTTCCATGAATGGTCCTATGCTGGACGCCCTTCGCTGGCAGATCCCGGCAGACAAGGAGGGGGGGGGGGGTCCTTACAATTTTTTTCTTTTCTATTTGGACGAGGGGGGCTTACACAACACTCCGCGGCCGCGCGCATTGTAACTGTTGGCAGCAGGCCCCTGCGACCTGGAGGACGCTTACAGGCTGTTTTATCGCCTTGTTTGCGCGCATTTGTCACCAACATCTTGGTCGAGTCGCCTAGCCGTCGCCAGCGACAGCGAGGAGCAAACGTAAAAATGTATGGCATGGCATACGCAGGGACTGGTAGCAGTAGGTGTAATGAGTTGTCTAGTAGGAAAGATAAAAAAGAGAAGACGAAAGAAAAGGGGAGAATAATAATAAGGAAAGCTGGGGTGGTGTCAACTCTGGTAAACATTGGTTTCTTGTCAGCTCAGCCACAGCCCTGCGACCCCTCGTTTCGCTCCCACCACCACAACCGTTCCTCTACCCTTCCCCCCGTCCCCTTTTCTCATCGCTACCCCTTCCCCCTCCTTCCGAACGCTCATCGAGCTGTTTGCTCTGTGCGGACCAGGAAGCTTCCCCTCTATCCCCACCGTGTGCCATCCGGAGCATGGCTGATCGTCTTCCCCAGTACCCAATGCTGCCAAATTTCAACAACGGTCTTCACCAGCAGCAACAGCAACAGCAACAACAACAACAACAACAACAACAACAACAGCAGCAGCAGCAGCAGCAGCAACAGGTCCATCAACAGCAACAGCAACAACAACAGCAACAACAGGTTCAGCAGCACCAGGATCTACATACAGGTTTCTCCGACCAGCCTCGCATGTGGCAGCAACAAATGCAGGCCGCCCAATTCAGACCTCGTAGCGGGGCGGGCATGAATGACCCTGCAGCGAATGCTCGGGCTCAGGTCAGTACACTCTTGTCTCCGACCCTCTCTCGGCCATACCCAGTACAACTCCCCCTACTTTCCTTTCCGATCCTTTGTCTCCCAGGCGTGGGAGTATGCCCCCGCACGTCTTGCATCGTGTTCGTCTGCTGCCAGGATAAGATATCCAACACGCGATTGCGCTTTCTACCCATGTCCACGCCCCATCTTATCCACGATCGTTTGGGTTCTCCCTCCTGTGACATAATAACTGATCATTTCTCATACAGATGGATCTCCTGAGGAGTCAAAACTTGGCTCGAGTGCAAGGTCAACAAATGAATCAGCAACAGCAGCAGTTTGGTCTCGGAATGGCCCAGATGGGTGGCCCAGCAAATAACTCCTCTCAACAAATGCCTTTCCACGACCAGTCAAGCAACGCAGTCCAACAGAATCACTTAAATTCTGGTGGATTTAACAACATGGCAGGCTTGGGAGCCGTCAATGCCAACGCAATGCAGCAGCAGCAGCAGCGCAATGCCTCTAATCTACTGGGTTTTCAGCAAACCAACATGACCAGGCAACTGGACCTCTTGACAATGGCGCAAAACCAGCAGCAGAATGGTGCCCTCAATAACAATTTTGCCAAGTTCACCCAACATCAATTGCAGTTGCGAGAACAACAGCAACAACGCGAGCGCGAACAGCAGCTGCAAGGCATGAATCACTCTTCCCCTGCCGATCTCTTCTCCCCGGGAATGACGAACGATTCGCTACGCCGCGCCTCGCCTGCCCATCCCAATCAGAATCCAGGGATCAATGTCGCATCCGCAAACCCGCAAGGCCCACCTTTGCCCAATGGGTTCGCAAACATCCGCAATATGCAAGAGCTCAACGCCCGTGCCGCCAACTTTCGTACTTCTATTCATACCCAAAAAGCCCATTTACAAAGTGTGACTGCGCATCTCAATGGACGCGGTAATTCACCCCCAGATCCCATGCTGTTAGCAAAAATGAAACAAAGCGCGAACGAAATTAAGGTCAAAGAGGAGTATCTTGCGAGGCTAGAGACCTATATCCAGAACTTTCAGAACGGGCAAACTATGTACGGGTCTTTCTTTCTCAGATTTCTTTTCGACAATGGCTAGTGCTCAAGCTCAAGAATTCATTTTTAGTAATGGACTCGGGAACAATCCTCAAGGTGGTGCAAGCCAACCTTCATGGATGCCTCAGGCTGGACCATCCCAGACGTCCTTAGATATCGGACAAGGTGCACGAAACCTAACTCAGACGCAACTAGCTCAGCAGCAACCTGGCGTTCAGTCGCAACCCAATCACCCAGCGGGAATCCCAAGGTCTGGACCGACCCCTCAGCATGGTGGACAGCTGATCAACGGTGGTGTTCCGTTCACAAATCCGACATCTGTCCCGCCAAATATGTCGTCGCTCAACTTTGTCAACAATAATGGTACCGTTTCCCAACCGCAAAACGGGAACATGGCGGCACTCGCGGCCATGACCATGAATTACGCACATCTGCAAAATCAGTTGCCGCCACCACTCGATAAGCCGCATTTCGAAGGGACGTTCAAAAACTTTTGCGATAAGCGCGGACTGAAGATGGACGAGAGGCTCTTGAACTTAGAGAACAGGCCAATCAACCTGCATTCCCTTCATACGCATGTGATGCAAGAAGGGGGAGGTGCCAACGTAAGTTGACGAAACATTTGATACTTTCTTCTGAGCCGCTCACCTCATTAAATTGATAGGTGAACCAGAAGGAGTTGTGGAGCACTATTGGTGGCCGTATGGGGTTTGTCCAGTTCCCAGGCACCGATACCGAACCAGCCAAAGCCGGACCAGGTGTTGCGCAACATCTTGCGCATGTGTACAAGGAATACCTGTCGACGTTTGATGCGCACTATATCAACACTCGCGACCCGAAGAAGCACTCCCAAAATAAGCCGGTACCTCTTGCCAACACGGGCGCGCTTTCGCAGTCGCAGCAGCTGCAAAACTTTCTACAAGTTCCAGCGAATAGAATGATGATCCAGTATGCCCATCGATCCGTGGCAGAGCTACAGCAGCAAGGGGTGCCTGAAACTATAATCAACGTCGTGGAGGCGAACCGCGCGCGTCTGCAGCGGTACTGGATGGAACAGACAAAGTTCGCCCAAGTTCGACAAGTATCGGGGAATCCAGCAGCCGCGGAGCAGGGCAACAATGGCGGTTCTTCAGGTCAAACTCAACCTCCGTTTACACAGGTGCCCGCGGCTATGGGGAACATTGCAATGCGCCAGAATCAACAGCTACTAATGCAACAGCAACAGCAACAGATCCAGCAGCAGCAGCAGCAGAATGGTGCTGTCCCTCCGCCTGGTGGGAACAACTTTATCGGTAATCAGCAAATTCCGCAGGCGCCCTTATCCAGGCCAACAAACGAGCAGATGACTCATGCTGCGCAGCTTGTAGCCAAAGCGAAACAGGATTTTATGACGATCAGTACGTTTTTGTGGAGATCATGCCAAATGCATTGTCCTGATCTTTAATTAGCCCTTCCGCAGATGCGTCAGGTGGACGTGCCCGTAGAGCAAAAGCAAGATTACAATTCCCTCATCGAGCAAGCGAACCGATATGCCACGGAGATGGAGTCAAGGCTGCCCATGTATGTTGTCGTTCTTAAGCAGGAAGATCTTGTCAAGAAGCTCGTTGCAATCGTATGTCGTCCTTTCATCGATTTGGCAGACATACCGCTCATCATGAATGCGAATGCTAGACCTCCTCTGTTACACACCAGCGATCCCTTCTATCCACTGGCAACCCACGCTTCATCATCGATCTAGAAACCCTTCGCAGTATGCTCGCTGAGATTCAACGGGCGACAGAGACGTTTACTAGCTTCCTGCGCTCGATGCATCACCAGCAGCACCAGCAGCAGCTTGCCATGAATAATTCATCACCTGCCCCCAACAACATGACGACTCCGGACATGCAGCAAGCTCGCGTCAGTGCCCTTGCCCAGACCACGCCACAGCAGCAGCAACATCGACTTCAGCTACAGCAGCAGCAGCAACACCTGCAAGCACAGCAACAACTTCAAGCGCACCAGCAACAGCAGCACCTCCAGCAGCAGCAACACCAGCTACAAGTTCAGCAGCAGCAGCAAGCCCAACAGCAAGCTGCTCAACATCAAGCTGCGGCTCAACAGCAACAGCAGCAAGCGCATCTCCGCCCCCCCGCCCCTATCACACTAGCGAAGCGAGCCCCTGCTCAACGACAACAACCCAACAACTCCGCCTCCACTCCCTCCCCCGCCGCCCCAACGGTTTCCACACCTGCTGCCAGCGCCCCAACACCAACTGCCACCGCAGCATCTCCTTCTGCCCCGAAATCCCCCAAAACCAAAACGACCGCTAAACCCAAAACCATTCCCAACAAACGTCGTGCATCGACAAAGGTTGCGCCGATCCCTCCTCCACATCCCCCAGCTGCCGTTGTTGATGCTGCTAGCCTTCCTAGTACATCCTCGAACGCCAATGCCAAGCGTCCCCGCGAGGAAGAAGAGACGTCAGATTATGCTACTCCAGGCAACAATCCAGCTTCGATTCCGAATGAGCCATCGCCACCCAAGCGAATCAAGACAGAGTGGGAAGGACCGCCAGATGAGAATGCGAAGGTGAAGGATGACATTGAGAATATCCAGACGGAGGAAGATGCGAGCATGTTCTTGGGGAAGATCGCAGACCTCATCAAGGACGGCCATTCATCCGATATATCAGACATGCTCGAGATCATTTTGAAAAGCTATGGAGGTGTTGCGGAAGGACACAACATGGGCGAGCTCAACGGGATACATGAGTCATCACCGCCGCCATTGCCCCCTGTTGATGCATTTGACGAATTCTTCGACTTTTCGTTTGGAGGGCTGGACGAGGACGACGGCGGATCAAAAGCGCCCACGCCAGACCTCGTGTCATCGTCATCGACAAACCCAAGTCCAGAGTCTGCATCTGAGGATGCCACACATGGGACAGTCCCTGCTGTGCCTGACCAAAAAAAAGAGGATTTCCAAGATCTCTTGCGGCTGGGGACCTTGAAAGACATCAATGGAGGAGAATCTGCGTATTATCAATCCAGTGAATGGAATTGGGACAGCCCGATGACCACTTTGGAACAGCCTTGGGCAATTTCTAGCTCATAGTATGTATACGATTTATTTATCTCTTTCCTCTTACGATGGCACCATATTCCCCGATCGTGCTCCATTATTTCACTCATCTTTGATTATTTTACTTTACACTTTCTCTCTGGAGTTACTATTATTTCCTACTGCTTTGTATGTATTCGTATTGTTGTTCTGCTATCGATTTCTTGTTAACTCGGCGGTACTATTGAAAATTACATGTAAGGCTACAATCTTGTTGGAGGTAAAAACAGCGGAAGTGTGAATACAAGGCAATTAGGTGTAGTTTCCTATGAATTGAACTATTTCTTTGTCACTCCTGACGACCAGCTAGATTTACTTGCAGTATTTTCCAAGATTCTTGCACGGAGAGAGTTCAAGGTTTGACTTGAGGATGCTGGCTGATGCAAGGACTGTTTTTTCAAGCGTGACGATCGCACGAGTGTGGAAGGGATGGAAAACGTGTCAACCGCCAGCTTCCGTCGTTTGGAATTTTCTGACTGATATTCCGATTTCGCCTTTAACCATGCCTGCTTCGCCTCCTGTGTCGCCTGTTCGTCATCTTCAAGAAGGCTTAGAGACGCGGGCAGACCATAACGACCTTTGATCTTATCGTCCGCTTTCCGTTTCTGCTGCTCGATTTTCTTTTCCTCGCGAAAACGCTTTCGGACTTTGGATGAAAGGGTGTAGGGATCTGCATTGAACTGATCCGAAACGGTTTGCAATGAATCAAGCCGCGGAATCTGCACATTCTTCATGTGGTTTTGGGCATCGGTGGACTTTTCGAGAGCTGTCAGTGGGTCGACGGGAAGGGCACTACCTTCTGTGTCTGTGGAAAAACTGAATATCTGTAAGACGAGGCTTATTCGTTGCGCACTGACCGTGGACTGCGAAACCTCCATTTTCTTCTGGATTCCAGTCTTCGTCCTTTTGCCTTGCACCCGCGACAACTACGTATCGTGTATTCTATAAACCATCGATATTTAATTGGGGAAGAGAAATGCGCCGAGGGATGCTCACTTTAGGGTCCGTCTGTATCTCAAACCAACCGTCACACAAATGGCACTTGCATCTGAAGGAGAAAATCGGCGTCGAATAATATGCACCGATCTTTTTCTTCTCTGCGTTGTAACGTACGCCCATTCCGATGTGATTGTTACATGTTCCACTAAGGAATAGACAGTTATTATGATTTCAAGTACCACCGAGGTGTGTCACATACCACCAGATATTAAATGGCAATTCAAACCGTGTTATGAGAATGCCCTGATCTAGCTTCCGAGCCCTGTCTCCGAGGGCATGTTTGCCTGAACAGACGTTAACCCTAGGTACTAATTGTTCATTGATAGAAACAGACCTCTGGCTTTGTTCAGGCTGCCTTGTGATGGGTCATAATCTGGAGGATAATACCTGATATTAGTGTCAGTATATCGCAGAGTGATAAGTCGTCAGTGAGCCCTTACTTATTGAATCCTTGCATGATGGTCAGTGACGAATGACAAACTCAGCCCGCAACTCAATAATTAATGAATTTCACACGCTCACATAATGGTCCAGAATTCAGTACTCAGTATTTACAAATTATCTACGTGTAGATCACATATGTCCCTATCACAGGCCGATGGTCACTTCGACCTTCGAGCCGCTGCATCCCAAGATCGTCCAATGTTGTGTAATCCAAACAAATTACTGTTCCTTTGCATGACTGAGGCTGTGCCATGGGTGACGCTTCTCGAGCAGCATCATTGGCAGGCGAAAGAAACGAAGATAAGAATCGCCAGCGAGAAGTCGCCAGTGAGTTAGGTTCCCGCGGTGGGGGATTGGCAAAAGCCGATACGCGCCGAGATGGCTGTGTAGGGTTGAGGCGATTGGGCGTTGGAATAGAGCTTGAGCGGCGTCGACAACGGGCTGCGTCATGGCCGGATGCAGGCGCCACAAAAAGAGTGTTATCATGCATGCTGGAGTCCGATAGGAAAGAATCTGGATCCGCTTGTGGCACGGATACTGGAATGGTGTTGGTAAGGGAGGTGGCGTCCTCATGGTGTCTATTAGTTGAACTGTCTTCGCGAATGCGGTTGGGAGATGGCCGAAATGCATTTGCGAAAAATTGACCCATTTTGTTGCGTGGCCGTGAACGAGAATACATATCGATAAGTGACTCGGGCTCAACGGTGGACTTCCATAATATACGATCACACCTAAGTGAAAGGTAAAAATGATAACGACTTGCACAACAGAGGACTTACCAACTGGGGACACGCTTCTTTGACGAAGAATCATACACGCCTCTGAAATCTACCTGGTTATCCTCCCCATAAATTAAGATTCGTGGAAGCTTATTAGGGGAATTAGGGAGAGGTGTTGGCGGAACGACCTCAACACTGTGTGGGCCTTTCCGAAGTAAATCGAGCCTTGCTTCTAGTTTCTTAGAAGATACCAATGAAGCCCATTTTAGCTTGGCTTTGTGCAGGGCAGAAGGTGGCTCAGGTGCGGAGAGCATTTTTGCTGAGACAGCGAAATCAAAATAATCTTCATCTTCACGATCACCAACGGTATGAGAAGTCCAGGTCGATGATGCCATAGACATGGCCTCGCCCCCTTCTGGGTCATCATCTGAATCACCGTCGTCTTCTAGATTGATACTTTCTTGCTCGTCAGAGCCGTGAATTTTTGGCTTCGTATCTTCATGTTTCTGCCGATCCAGATTTGACCGCCCTTGCTTCGAATGCCTTGAAGGCACGACATCGTATTTAAAAGTTGGGGGGAAATTAATAGGACCCTCGTGGAATCCTATGAACGCTGAACCAGACTGCATAACATTGGTGAGTTGATCAAAAGCCAGAGCTTGCGTATACTCTGTTTATCAGTTCGCTATGGGGACGTATTTATAGACGAAGTATATGTACTGACCCTTGCGAGATATCAACCAGTCTGCGTGAAGTCGTGAGATGTCCAGCCTAAAATTGAGATCTCCAAACAAGAAGGTGTAATCGAATCTATCGGTGAGATCTTCATGGGAAACACCAAAAATTCAGAAATCGCTAGAAAGAAGCTGCTTGTAGAGACATACCTTCTGCATGTCTTCGAGGATCCTCTTTTGTAAGAAAGTCATCGACGGCCAATTCAGCCTGAAAGCCCAGATGACTTAAATTTGCCTGAGAACATTCCCAAAAACAAACCTTGATCTTGTATAAATTGGCAATCCGGTGATTGACCTTTCCTTCGTGAGCTGTTATTGTTGTCACTACCTGTAATCGACAAGTTTGGGCACGACACATACCTGCCAGATGAGCATTCAGGAAAAGTAAGGTCGTCCCATCGACATTGACGCTAATCCCAACCCCACCTTTATTCCCAACTCTACCACCAATCAATCCTGTCGTGACCGCTGATTTGGAGGTCCCGCGGATAAGGTGTCGCAAATCTCGATGAACATAAACAGCCAAATAGATCCCCATCAACCTCTCTTTAACTAAGAGCTGATAATGGCCCTTTCGTGGCTCTTTGGAAGGCGTTCGTCCAATCAGTGGTTTAGGAAACCCGACGTCAGCAGTTGATGGGGAGGACCTGCGTATTCCAGAGATGCCCCCATTGCAGAGGTGATCTTCGACCAAGGATGTCCATCCAGTTGGAGGAGCATCAGCCAGCAATTCATCCTGACCCTTGCGAAATCGTCCGTGATCATCACGCAGCTTCTCCTTAGACCGGCATCGACCGTCATCCTCTGCCCCCTTCTCGTCACGCTCTTTATCTCGTTCCCGTTCTTTGTCGAGAAGTTTGAACCCTGCTCCTAATCCCATGGGTATACCTACGGAATCCTGTTAGCCATATAGCTGCACGTCTAAGACCTAGCCAACCTGATAGTGATGGACATTCCTGGCCAGCACTGTTGTAAGTTAATTTGAGTAACCATTTTACCACAGGTGAGGAGTGTCCTCACACCACAACGAAGTGAAAGGGATGATCTGTATTCTTTGAAATTTTAGGAATTGAAAGCCCATCTGACGCTGCAGCATTGTACAAGGGAACCCTTCCTAAGAGCTCTTCAAGATCCCCCTGAATGATACTAAATGGAAGAATGGTGCACGAGTACGAAGGACACCAACCTTTGGAACTGAATCGTGCATGTTCCAGGATATAATTCTAACCTTGAGAAATTTAGGCTCTATAGAGGCAGAAGTCTGCTTTGACGGCACATGATATGGTGAGGTATTGGAGTCAATGGCTCGGTTTTCCGTTGTAATTGTTAAGGGAGATGTTGTGTTTGGAAATAGTGCATGTAAGCGGGTGAGCACGGTTTGTTGGCCTGCATGACCGTTATTCACTGTCTACCAAAAGATAATGCGTCAGGAGCTTAGACTGACCCTGTCTGCTTGCTGTTGCTTCGTGTGTTCGCTTTGGGCGTGAAGTTGGTTCACATTCCATTGTATCAGAAGTCTATTGGGCCTAACCCGTAAGATTCAAGGGAACATGCGGGAACCAGCCAGATGTCCGAACATGAGGGCTTAATGAAAGTAGAGGGCAGAACCGTAGTTTCAAAGCCAAGTTACACGCGACCCCGATGCAAGGTCAATACCATCAAAACAATTTGTAGTACGTTGCCATAGTAGTTAAAATAAGCACAACAAAAAGCACTGATCTCAGTTTTAATTATATCCTACACCACACATTCAACTAGTCTATTTACGCCTCTCCAACCTTGGCACAATCACTGAGGCAGAGAGAAAAATCGAGATGACCTGCGATGGATCGCGCTTTCAGATTTCGCCGGTGCGCTGCTCTCGGTTTGAGTCGAGACAGGAGCATCAGACTTCAAATTCTTCAAGAGACTTGCGGATGCGGCCTTGACAATATCCAAAACACGTTCAGAAAGATTTAGCAATGACAATGGACGCAGCGTCGCTCACCGACTTTGCCTGAGCATGCGCTGATACGGTTGCGACGACATGATTCCCCGAGGTGCATGCACCATTATCAGCCCAATCTCCGGCGGCCCCTGAGGGTCGTGGTCATTGAATGACCGGAGATGGATACTTAATATCACGAAGGAACTCACCTCCAGGTACATCTTCGTATGGAATGATATGGTTAGTAGTATCTACGGATCTGCGAAACTGGGTGCGCATCTTTACCTGCTTGGGACCACCATTTAGCTGTCCAGAGATGCCCTCTGCCGCGTGTGTCAAGTTGGCTAGGTAGAAGGGGAGATAAAGCCAACTAACCCAGATACAACCTGCGAGCCACCATTGTACTACGAGCAACTTGCGTAAGTTGTTGCATTCATGGGGATAAAAATGTGACACAAACAGCAACTGTCGAGCTCCATGCCGCAACGCCAGCACAGCTTCCTGTGCCGATAGTTGTCGTTGGATTCCCAGGTTTGGTGCTCGTCGGAGTAGGACTCGATGTCGGCTTGGGCGTCGTAGTCGGATTAACGATCCCACTTCCAAATCCCAAGGCACTTTTGATCGCAGTGTCAAATCGACCGTTTGCTATTCATCGTCAAATATAACACAACCACTGTAAACTTCAATTAACTGACCATAGGCTTGGGACGCGTCCCAGAGCATTACCCCACCGAAGGACGAGAACTGTGACCGCGTTTGCTGTGCGATGTTCCCCAGTGTTGTAGCATCAACGAAACCTGACCCTGCAGCAGTCGACGAGGCGGGAGCTCCAATGTATACCTTTACGTTTCTGTTGGGTGACATGGTCTTCGCCCAATTATCCCTATTAAACGGACAGTTGCAAATTATAGAGCAGGCATCAGAGAGGTTGATGCATACCAGGTCGCAAAGTTCCAAGCCTATGGGGATAGAGATCAGTAAGGCAGGGGTTTGGAATAGGGTTTCTGAAACACTTACGTTGGGGTTATTAAAGTTGGTGAGTCTATTGTCATGTCATTTTTCGCTCTGAATCCTACTTGCGTAGACAATACTCACCCACAGAAGTTGTTGTAAACTTGAGGACAGAATTTAGACAGTGCGATTTACTAACAAAAGCTAACTCACACTTGAAAACATCAGCAAACGCGCTTTCGGAGAGCAGAACGAAGACGTACTTGAACATAGATTGCATCAAAGCCAACAGAGTTGAGGATAGACCCCAAGATGGCATCTGGAAACGGACATTGAGGTGCGCCTGTGACATAGTACCTGATACCGGTTAGGTGACCAGCCCATAGCGATTAATTAGGTACGACCTACTTCTTGCTAGCGCCATTCGCGTGTGCCCGAATTTGATTAACAAACGCAGCGAACCCAGTGCTCGAACCGCCTTCGATGTCTAAATCAACACTTTGATGTAAATAATCAGTGTCTCGATTCATATTGGCTGTTAGACCAGTCTTACCCATCAAGGACGGCATCGCCAAACGGCCGAGTGCTGCTTGAGCCACCAAGGAAAAGGTTCCATATAGTATCGGCGAACGCTTTGCCTTGAGCATCAGAAGTAAAACCAGCAGCACCTGACGCCCCTCCCAAACTAATGGTGACGATCTTTCCTCTGGCCTGACAAGCTTTAATATCAGCCGCGAGAGACTGACAGTTGGCAAGGTTGGTTCCAGGAAAAACGCCGCCATCACTGCTACAGATCTATATATTGGAAGAAACCTAAATATCCACAATGTGCGGGCCAGAATGGTGACTTCACGAACATTAGCCATGTTGATTTCTGGCGCGCCGCCAGTAGAAAAGAAGACATTCAAGAATGCCATTGGAATTGCATTGATAACGTCATCTTGGCAGTAGACAGAAAGTGTCTTCTGCCAATTTGCAGTATCGGACCCATGTGTCGCACCATATGAATTCTGCCCCCAGTAACTGTGAATAAAACCACGTCACTCTTGGTACACACAGACTGTGGCATTAGGGTAACTCTTACACTGCCAGCTGTGCCAGTATAAATAATTATCTCCGTGCAATAAAACGCGACATACATTATCCGATCGCGTGTTGTCAAAGGCGGAAGCATGCAACACATTGAACGCAACGAAAAGGCCGTAGACAAAGGCTAAAAGACGACCAGAGAACATCTTGTGATGGTTGGGAACGCAAGGTGGACGAACACAGGAAAGGTCCTACACTGACCGTCCTTTTATGCTGTCAAGGTGTATTATCTGTATCAAGAAGTGTATAGAGACCCATGACCGCCACCGCCGCTGAGCAATTGAGTAGGTTTTGGACCGTATGGTGTTTTGATTGGGCTTCGAGATCTCGAGAGCTTCGAATGGGTAATTCAACGCCAGCAGGTGTCCAGTGCGTATTAGCTGACGTGATTATAATTTTAGACGAGTATTCATGTGTATTTTCCTCGTTCACGATAGCGGGGAAGCATAATAGAAGTTTGCCCCACACGGGGAAATCCCAAAAATCGACTATAGTTCGTGAATGTTGCTTCGCAGGGGAAACTGGCATTGATGATGCATATGATTCATTGTCAGTCAGGGTGCGGCAACGACGTTCGATGAGGGTTAAAATAATCCCAAGTTGCTGAAGCCTGATAAGCGTGACACGGGGACGGAAAGTCATGTGTGAGGTCGACTGGTGCATCCACTCAGATGTCCCAACTTGTCGCAAAGAAGTGAAGGAATTGGGGTAGAATGCGACAACAGGTTGTTACTCATCTGAGATACCACATGTATTGATACAAAATAACTCACTGGGTACCCTGTAGATTTATCCATGTTTTGAAGTTAACTTAAAACACGAGGGCCAGGGCTTTCGCAGATTTTCCGATGGGCAATTGTCATGTGGTAACAGTCGGAGAATTGAAGTCCGCGCTGCATGAAATGGTCAGTGGCTGGTCCACTTTGGGTGGGCTGGCCCTCATGGAGAGGCCACTAACCTTGCAAAGGCTGTCAAAGGTGGAAAGATGGACATGCTTTTGCAACATCCATCATAGTATCCAAGCAAATGCCGTTAGTGCTTTAAAGGCAGCCCAGTGCCAGTGGCAGGTGGGTTTTAACTATAAATAGTCTTGCCTGGTCACGATGGGGCCGGAGTCATGGCAAGTATGGTAGACAAGTACAAGAAAACCAGAATGACAGAAAGGAAATGGTTCTTATCCCATTCGAGAACCTGCCAGCGTTCACCACTACTCCTCTAGGTACATCTGCTTCATTAGGGAGACTAGGCATATGCGGATCGAGAGTCTTCTATCTTGTTGTGTCCCTCTTGAAGTATGAGTTATTCACAGCCGTCGCTTGGATCATGTCGAAGACGGTCTCCCCGACACCAAGAAACTTCTCCGCTACAGAGCGCATTGTTGGGTCAGATATTGCGGATGCATCTGGACTATCAGCGAAAGAAGGACGACTTCAGCAAAAGGTCAGACGATGCGGAGCTGGGGCTTACGTGAAACCACTTGAACGCCGCACGCCCGCAACTACGGTGGATAAGAGGACAGCGTCCACCGTGTAATGCACTAGTTTCCCCAGAACCATGATGTTTTGAATGAGAGAGACAATATGCGAGATGTAAGATGCTGACCGTTTACAATTCAAAATCAGTGCTGACGTTGTGCCCCGGCACTGGGATGATTCCATAAAAGGAAACTCACCAGATACTTGGAATATGGAAGAATCACAGCAAGAAGATCCGCACTGGTTATACTGCATTTGCATTTATAGAATCGTACATATTATAAAGGAATCACCACCTTCCTACTCCCCAGCCGTTAAAAGCCACACCCCGCAGGTTCCAAGTGCCTTCTCGAGGCTGCTTGTTCCCAGCTGCATCGATTGCCTGGCTATATACAACACCATGCTCTTGATCGGTTTCCAGTTCTAATTCCCACAGTGTCCAGCTCCATTTTCCCTGTTGATATGTGATCTGAGCTTGCTTCCATGCATGACCGTCGTCGATAGATAATTCAACTGCAGCAATATTCCCTGATGGCCCAGGAACAGCAAGACCTTTGACTAAAAGGACACCAGGCGAGAGGAGAGTCGTTGAAGCAACAATCGAATTCAAAGGGAGCGACGTCATTGACGGGTATTTTCCCCATAGGGGCTGCGCAGCCTCCTTGGACTCCACCTAGCACCGTTCTTGTTTAAAAAAGGTTAGGCAGTATTGGCGAATTTACTCACCGTTGGTGGTAGAACTTTATAGTCCCGTTGTTGATAATAATTGGGCGACTCTTCTGGGGATATAATGATAGTGTCGACCCATTTCACCCACCTTGCGCCAAGGTAGCCTGGTGCTATAACGCGAAGCGGAGCTCCGTGATCTGCGCTCAGATCGTCATTATTCATCTGGCTGGATGGTCAGGTATGTACGATAGGTGGAGAGCAGCCCTCACTTCGTATGCAAGAAGAATGTCACTGCTTTCTTCCATTGCATTATTCAGCGGGATAGAAGCCCCGTAGTATTCATCGTCTTCGCACAACGTAGCATACGATGCGAAACAAACGTGTGCGGCATCTTGTCGAATCACACCCGCATGTTTCAGTACGTCGCATAGCCGAATGCCACCCCAGGAGCAGTTGGCGATGACACCATCTGCCCAAGGGACGCCGTGAACCTTCTTGATACTGCCCATCTCATTGCGCCGGATTCCAGCACACTTGGGAAGTTTTCAGTTGGTGTAGAGCAAGAACAGAAGCGTGGCATGAAGCACCTGGAGAACTGCAACCACTTGCGCCTTGGCGAAAGTGGATTTAAGCTCTTTGACTGTGAGCTTGACATCTTCGCGCCCACCCTTGATTGCAAAAGTGTATATATCCTCGTCAAACTCGCGCACTGGCCCATGATTACGGCAGTAAACGAGATCCTCTGGGGTCAGGGGAAATTCGACTAATGCGGAAGCCGTAGGCTCCGCGTTGAAGGGCTGTTGGGCTTGTATATTGAGCAAAGGAGAATGCTGGGGCTCAACCGAGTAATCCATTGGAGAAGCAGGAAGGGATTTCAAGTTCACCCGAGGTTATGAGAATATTAGGACAAGCGCATGTTGGGCGCATGGCTCCAAACAGCGATCGGAAATAACATAGCTTGCTCCGTTCCACTTGCATCAACCAATAAAATGTTACAAGAAACTTTCCGTAGCTGTCGGATGATGGAAACAATCCCCTTCATGACACTCTACTTGTATTTTTATTACCAGTGTGCTGATTACATGCCAATCAGCCACGCATTCCCATCCCATATCTAGGGCTCTAGAGAGGCAGGGAATGTCCCATTCTCACGTTGCTCGTCAAACTTGGAGATCTAGATAGATGGTGAGTCCACAGAACGTGGGTTGTTGTCACAGGAGCAGCCTCACCCATTCGTCTGTAAAATGAGAAGGCGTTTGGTGAGAACGCCGCGTGATAAAAGTAGAAGTGGGGTCGTACTAGGGCAGAGCGAATTGTAAGCCTTGCGGAACTGCTTGCAAGGCGCGAAATCCTCGCCCTTGGCAGCAATGCACTTGAAGTAATCTGTGTAGTTTTGGAAACTGAAAGACATCTTGAGAATGAGCACACTCTGCGATTGGGTGAATGTCCATACCAGTTTCTTGTCTGGTTGGTATTGGGGAAGCGGGCTAAGAATGGCTTGTGCTCCAGAAAAGCTTGGGGTCAATGAGTACAACGAGACACACCGTCGAAGCCTACTGTCTGCAAAACATATTTGCTGGGAGAACGTTAGTCTCATTGCATGGAACTGGAGTGGAAAGATATACCTGGAGAGTTCAGAGGATTCAGACATTGTTAAGATGCAAAGGGCGCTCCTCAACTCGGGTTGCGGCGGAAGCTCGAAATTCTAGCTGACGTAAGCGGTCTGGGCCGCTTTTCTGATGGGTTCAGTTTCTTGGACTCTTTTTAACAGATTATGGACGCACTCAAGGCTGAACTCGCTCTCAAGCGCAAGGCTCTCAAGGAGGACAATGTATCGGCGCGACCAACAAAGTATATGCGACGAGGAGATGTCGAACGGATAAAGGAAGAACAGGAAGCACAAGCCCGCGAAGATGCTCGAAAGGTGGCTAAGCAACAAAAACGAGAAATGGACCCTTTATCATCTGTGCCAAGTGCAGAAGTAGGTTTTCCCTTTCATTCATGTATTGTGCGTCCTGATTTCTGAGTGGAGAACAGAGTCCTGGTCCCTCGACGTCCAGATCACCATTTCCTCGTGACACCGACTCTCCAATACCTGAGTCTTCTTTTAATGTATCCAACGAAGAGACTGTAAGGCGCCTACGCTCAAAAGGTCAGCCAATACGCCTCTTTGGTGAAGCAGATAAGGACCGAAGACTGCGCCTGCGCGCATTGGAACTTATCGAGGAAAAGGGTCACGAGAGGCACGGCGGCCAAAATGACTTCAAAAAGGCCCTTGAAGATGTCGAAAACGTCGAGAGGGAACTGAAGACCAAGAATTCGAAGGGAAAGAAGAAAGATGGCGCCGACCCAGCGACTACAGGGGTGCTGGACCTTGCTTTAATCAAAAGCGACCCCGACAAGTTATATCCGCTGATATATTATGCACTCAAGCGTGCTCTCAAAGAATGGGGAGAGGCCATGGACGAACGTCCAGGTAACATCGGTTGTCATTAATATATCACTACTAGTTCTAAATCATGAATAGATCATGTCAAACGCACAACTCAGGGGAAACTCGCCGCTGCAACTCAAGTGCAATCAGCAGAATACCTTAAACCACTGTTTAGAACGTTGCGCTCGAGAGTATGTGCACGTCTTACTATAATGGTTCATCGTTTGACATGATCCGCCAGTCCCTCCCTGCAGATATGTTGGCCCGCATGGCAGAGATCGTTCACTATATGCAAAGGCGAGAATATCAAAAAGCTAACGACTCATATCTGCGACTGTCGATCGGTAATGCTCCCTGGCCCATTGGCGTGACGATGGTTGGGTAGGTCTTTACGATGCTTTCCTTTAATGACCACCTCATTGGCCTCATTACAGAATCCACGAACGTTCTGCACGCGAAAAGATTTCTGCCGATCAGGTAGCACATGTCTTAAACGACGAAGTCAGCCGAAAATATATTCAGAGTCTGAAAAGGTGAGCCTGACAGGTTATCACAGTGTCTGGCCCTTCCTGATCCTTGGGTAGACTTCTCACCTTTTCACAAACGAAATACCCGCCTGAAGATATTTCCCAACTTATGGGCTGATTGTAATATTGCATGTTTCGTTGTTTCCAGATATAGTTCTACTGAAACATTCATGTAGATGCAATGCAACTGAGCCTGGATTTATAGGATTAAGCTTGACAGAATCACTACATGAAACCTCGGGTAAAAGCGTCTAATGCCTTTTCTTCTTCGTCGTAGTAGCCCTCTTGCCATCCTTGGAGGCTAAGGCATGTCCTGTCTCATTGATGTGGGCAAACAATTTTGTTTTGCTTGTGAAGGTATTGCTACAAACGTTGCAGATTTGCTGTGGATATGAATTTCCCTGAGGTTAATTGGTGATTGAGGCTGGAGTAAACTCACCTGGGTTTCAGACGATCCCTCCTTTGCTTGCCGTGCACGTCGTTTATCGCGCTTAGAAATATATTGTACCGAGGCCTCTTCCAATGGCTGGGCAGGCTGTTGTTCACTGGTGTAGTCGTCTTTCTTGAAAGTGGAGGGTACTGCAGTCCTCTGTAATTCCTCGAGTTGGCCAAGCTTACGCGCTTTGCGCTCCGTTCGTGTTAGAGTTTGCAACGGCTTGTTGATTTTGTCGTTTTTCTGTTTATCTTCGTTTTCCCCTCTAAACCCGTTTCCTGTTGGCGATGGAGGTGGAGATGGAGGTGGAGGTGGAGGGTTTTCGGGCACCAGAGACTCACGAGCAGGGCTCAGTTTCTCTGCTGTCTGGTCTGTTGGCTCACAATCAGATTGCTGCTCCGTCTCCTGGACGATTGCTTCGACCGCTGACTCAATTTCTGCTTCATCCTCTAGATTGAATTCCTCGTTTTCTTCTTCCATTTCCCTTTTCAGCCTCTCGACCTCCTTCATATGTTTCCTACTGCGCTCATGGCTATCCCATGATGCTTCACTACGGAACGTCTTTCCGCATGCCACACATTCCCATTCTTCAGAATCCTCCCCCTCTGCTGCAGCCCATTCAAGGTCGGCATGAAGATCATCAGCATTGACCTTTTGCCACTCTTGTTCAACGTATGCCTCCACCGTTCGTGCCTGTTTGCGGATTGCGTTCTGTGGTGTGGCAGAACCAGACGCCTGCTTTACACTCATCTCCGTTTGTTGTGCTAAATGTCGCTTGTACCGCGGGTCGCGTTTTCGAATGAATTTGGTGAGAGACTTGGAACCTAATCAGCGCAGAAATAACAACTACTCTATGTACGTACCCGCACGGTGTCATTATAATCCTTGCGCGCATCATCGCGAACTTTCTTGTTATCCTTTTCCATTAACCTGATTTGAAGGAATGAGGATAATAGCTTTTAGAATCGATTGTTAAACCACACCGTCGCATACGCCTGTCAGGAGCTTCAGATAGGTTCCACTGGTCCATCCAGGAAAATTCTTTGGCTGTTGCAAAGTTGGTCCAGGTTGCATAGAAGGGTCGGACGGATTCATCCAATGCGTCCTTAGTAGCAGCGATCCAAGACCAAGTTGAATACCCAAACGAGGGTAGTGGCCCATCATCAGTCAATTGCGCTTCTTCTTCCTGTAAGCGCTTGAAGAGGTTCCGATAGATCGTAAAAAAGCTCTGTAGTGTGATAGTCTATTCAGTAAGGCGTATGTTGGGGGAGAACATGAGCTCACATCTGGTTCATCGTCAAAGGTATTCCATATAGCGGCGTCAAAGAATCGAGATAAGTGGCGAACAGTCAGACCTCGATCGCGTGCACGAGGTGGAGGGGCGCCTCGTCGAATATCTTCGTAGACGGTCTCCGCGTCGGGTTCTGGGATAAGAGATGCTTTGTGGGAGTCGTACCAAGCGCGTTCCTACTTATTCAGTAAATCAGTGGCTTTGCAGGTTTTACAATACAGGGGAACTTACTTGTTCATCGCTTAGGACCTAACAAAGTCATTATTTCCTGACATGATGTTTGCTGAAACTGAAGGGTACCTCATAGGCTTGTTGAAGAGCGGCGAAGCGCTTTGTGGCCCCTTCCACATCAGTATGATTTTTATCAGGGTGATGTATGAGGGCTAAGCGACGAAACGAACGCTAGTCATTTCAGTTTAGATGATATGTAGGTCAAAGTCGAGAGACTAACCTTGATTTCTTCAGCGGTTGCATTTTCATCAACCTCCAAGAGCTGGTAATAGTCAATGACCGCGGTAGGATCATGCTCTCCGTCGCCACCACGCGCAGTTGACTCGCGAGCACCCATGCTCAGATTCTACCCACAATCTAAAGTTTTTGTCAGTGGTTGATGGTAGGCAGATTGGATGAATCATAACATGTAACAAGCTCGGCTCACGTTCAAATTGGGCAGGACCCTGATCAAGAAAAGTTGCCGACAAACGCTAACAACGGAAAAAAGTCCCAACCCAAGTACTCATCCTTGGTTCCCCGCTCACTAAAACCAGAGGATTCTCCTTTGAACATTCAGAGAACTATGTCTGACTTTCTCAAATCCTCACTTGGGGTCTCGTCAAGTCAGCCAACTGGTGGGTTTTTTAGCCCGCAAATGTTCCACTTATGCATTAACTCGGAATAATGGCATTCCAGATATGAACGCTCGCAAGGAGGCAATGATGCAGTCTGTTCGCAATGAAATTGCTCTGGCAAATGCCCAGGAACTGATGAATGTATGTAGTCGTTTTCTGGGACCTTGTCGCGAGTGTAAACGAGACCTCATCAGAAAGCAAATGACCGGTGCTTTGACAAGTGTGTCACGAAGCCGGGTTCATCTTTGTCAGGCTCAGAACAGGTGGGTGCACCTATCTTTGTGGTCTAACCTTGGCCCTGGGCTAAACCTTTCTCAAGACATGTCTTTCGAGGTGCCTGGAAAGATACATGGATGCCTGTGAGTAGATACGTTAATCTCCTGTCTTCGATTTCTTGATTTTCATATACGACAGTCACGATAGTTAGCAGGACGTACATCTCAAGAATTGGGAAGGAGCAAAGGGCAAGGAATGAGGTCACGATGACTTAGGTCCACATACTGGCTTTCAACAGGCTTATTGTCGAGCCAGATGTTGGACTATCCATGTCTTTACATTAATATGGCGAAACTAGACCCCAACCTTCGTTAACTGGCAGGATTTGATGACGCGACAACCGTTCACTCGCAAAAGAGGGTCAAAATCTCTGGCTTCTTGTGACTGAGGGCATCGGGGTTTCTTGATATACTGGTCATACTTTCTGTGTGGAATCTTATCTGCATTGGTACAGGCGCTTTGCCAAATATCTAACCAGTCTCATCCACCATTTTTCTTCAGTTTAAGGTACTTCAGGTCTCAGCTATCCATTTTCAACCCCGTGGGTGTATACTAGTATTCGTATGCGACCACATCGAGGTGTCAATTGGTTAGGCGATTTCGGAATTCTTTTGTATCTAAATTGAAGTCAAGATATAGATCGCTAAGGAAAACTCTTCAGACCCAGAGGACGGTCATTATTCTATTGATGTATATGAAGGGGGAGGATGGAGCTTCACCAAAATTGAGGGCGCAAATAGTTCCAATCGCTTAGTACGCTGTTAGGCACAATGGTGGAACCAGATACTTGAACAGTTATGCAACCCACAATGAATTTGAGTCCTAGCACTCACCAGTTGTTGCCGTATTATTGTAGTCTTGATTAAGTTGATCACTGGGGGACTAGCCATGGCCTGTCTGGATGCTTTCAGCTCGCAGGATGTTCACAATCTTTTGACATAGGAGGGCTTTCTCTTGGTGGACGTCGCGGTCAGCTCGGCTTTTTTAAGGAGGGGTAGCAGTGTGGATCATTAGCTGTGTAGAGTCAGTTTCACTACACCCTCTTCAGGAAAGGGTAAACCAGTTCTAGTAGTTGAGGATACCTCCGACTGGGCAAGGAGCAAGGCTCGATATAGCTCCTTCCCCTGTAAACGGTGAACAGATGGAAGCAGGAGAGAAAGACAAGATGATATTGTCTGTATACTCGCCTTCCTGCAGGGTTTCGGCAGAACGACCTTCCAACATATGAGCGATGATACTTACGCACTAGGAGACTTATAGAATAAAAGCACAACCGATACTTGAACCCAGGCGCAGACAAATCCTAATACTCAACCCGTCTCCACCATAGTATTATCATCTTGGCTTGATGAGCGTCAAAGGCACAAGCCAGATGAAATATACCTGTATCATGCAGTGCACGCTAATATCGTGGGCGCTTCGAATCTCTGTCGTCGAAGCTACCACCTTCGCGTTTGAGTTCACCACGATACCCACCAGGACCGCCAAAATTGCCACCAGGAGGCCCACCGAATCCACCAGGACCTCCTGGGGGACCACCATACCCATTTGGCTGTTCATTGAAGCCACCTCCTTGATATCCGATGCCACCCCCTCGGCCGCCCCTGTGTAGGAGTTTAACGAGGTGCAAAATAAATGAAAGCGAAAAGCAGAATTACCTGAAACCACCATCATCCCTCCCACGGAAGCCACCTCCGCCACCACCCCTGAACCCGCCACCATCGCCACCGAACCCACCACGGTGCCCACCTCCGCCCCGGTCGCCTCCAAATCCACCTCGGTCACCAAAATTACTACCGCGATCTCCACCATACCCAGTCCCACCCCCTCGATCGCCGCCATACCCGCGGTCGCCTCCATATCCGCCCCGATCACCACCGAAACCACCCCTACCACCGCCAAACCCACCTCGTCCTCCACCCCTAAAACCACCACCTCTGTCTCCGAACCCTCTGCCGCCGCCACCGCCGCCACCGCCACCGCCAAATCCTCCTCGGAATCCGCCCCTCATCGGAGGGGCCGACACAACAGGTGCGGGTTCCACGCGCTTCGGACGTCCACCCAGGCCTCCTCCCAAGCGCCGAGGTTTCCAACCACGAACCGTGCGACCACGTTCAACGTCGACGAGGATTCGCTTCCCCATGATGTGGAGGCCATCAGACTCTTTGTACGCAGCTATTTGAAGGAAAAATGATAAGTATGATTAATAAGGATCCAAAAACTAGACAAGCCTTTCATGTCGCGTTCTCGTTCATAAACGACAAAAGCATAGCCTCGACTGCGGTTTTTCTTGTCACGGACAATCCTCACCCGTTCGATCGTCCCATAACCTTCGAATTCGCGTCGCAGGTCGGTCTCTGTTGCGCTTTTATGCTGTGAAGATATGAGACTCTGTAAAGCTAAGGGATGGCGAGAAGTTTACCAAACGCGAAATGAATAGTGTTTTATAAGGGTCCCCAACTGCCTCGGGGTCATCCGCAGGTTTATCTGGAGCCACGTTTTAGGTGAGAGTTGGTCGTAGCATGGGTAAGGGCTTACAGGTTTCTTTTGCGATTTTGAACTCTTCCGTCTTTTTTGCCTTTCTCTCCTCACGGCGAATTTGGCGTTTGATTTCCTCTGCATGTGTGAAAACGGGCTCCTCGCCCTCTTCCATAGAGTCACCCTGGCCCGCGGTGATGAGTGAATCTGTATTTGCTTCCTTTAGTTGGACCAGGATATGGGCTACGCCGGAAACATTCTTCTTGCGGATGCGGTCGATATCCTTGTCGACAGGTCTTGCGTATGGTAGAGGTGGGCGAGGTGCGAAGAGTTTGAGGAGATTCGGGGGGAGCAGATGGGTTCCTGGCATTGTGCGTGGAAGTTACAGGATGTAAGGGGGTGATATGGTATAAGTAGCCCTGGGCCAAAATGAACGGAGGAGGTTTGAAGAATAAGAAGATTTTCAAACTCCGCAGAAAGGCTTCTACTGTTTGGTCTGTGCGTGCGGTGCTGCAGCTGGTCGCAGTCTTGAAATAAGTACTGTACCAGAATTCGTTATGTTGTGGTGTGTTCTATACTGCTCCTTATTTCTCTACTAATAATATTCAAAAGGGCAATGCAGAGGAGCTTCATTTCCCTCGCTCGTTGCCATCGATGTGCAGGTGGTCGGCGGCGAATTTCAACGGCCTCCAGCACCTCCTTCTCCTCGTTTTTCTTCCATAATGCCCAATGGCTCCCGACCGCTTCAAAAAGACTATCCAGAGGGGCTCTCATAATCCCAGAGCCACCTGCTAGTTTAGCCTTACCGTTGTCTGTGTATCGGCCAAGCGGAGTGCTCACGCCTCGGCGTCTCCTCAAAATTTACACCCAACTATCAAAATCAAACCTCACAATTCTTGTTGTACTGACCGCAATGTCGGGCGTGGCGATATCACCACTACCGACAACTATTCCTATTTTATTGGCTACCGCCGTTGGCACCACCCTGTGTTCGGCCTCCGCAAATACTCTCAATCAGCTCCAAGAAATCCCATTTGACGCTCAGATGGCTCGCACACGCGCACGCCCTCTTGTTAGAAGGGCCATCACACCGCTTCATGCAACTGCTTTTGCTGTTGTCACTGGCATTGCAGGCCCCGCCGTATTGTGGACAATGATTAATCCCACAACGGCCATACTTGGCGCGACGAATATCGCTCTATACGCTGGTGTTTACACCTGGATGAAGCGTCGAAGCATTTACAACACATGGGTAGGCTCAGCTGTTGGTGCGATACCTCCCCTCATGGGTTGGGCTGCCTGCGGCGGAAAACTATTGCCCAACTCAATCTACCCAACCGATTTTTTTCTCCCTCAATTTCTTGCAGGAGTTCAACCCACAGATTTGCTGTCAATCGACAATACACTCGCATCATTGGCCCTTCCTCTTCTCCTGTTCAGTTGGCAATTCCCCCACTTCAACTCACTCTCATACATCGTCCGTGGATCGTACGCTCAGGCAGGGTATCAGATGTTGTCTGTTCTGTCTCCTCAAAAGAACGCTCTTGTGTCCCTCCGTCATGCAGTCTTGCTAACTTCTATATGCTCGATCCTAATCCCAATCTCTGGTCTGACAACATGGATGTTCGCCTTCACCAGCCTAGTTCCTAACGCGATTTGCATGCAGGCTGCTTGGAGATTTTGGAGGAGGGGTGGAGAAAAGGAAGCTCGAACAGTGTTTCAACATAGTCTTTGGTATTTGCCTGCTGTTCTTGGGCTAATGATGTTCCATAAGCGGGGAATGGACTGGCTGAAGTGGATTGGGTTACAAGAGGAGGCAGAATCGGAAGGGGTCCTCGATACTCGTGCTTAGTTGCGCCATATAACTGATCAATGTATGAAAAATATTGAATGGGTTGGAAATGTGCCAACCTCAACTAGATTTTGCTTTCGCTGCTTTGGCGAGTTCTCGTTTCCTCTTTAGTGCCTCCACTCTTGCCTTCATCAATGTTACTTTCATGTCAGCCTCCTCCTGCGCCCTCTCTTCGTCGAGCAGGCGATCCATGATCAGTTCTCGTTCCTCCTCTTCCTTTAGTTTCGCTTCCTCATCCTTGGTAAGATTGTTCGGAGTTATGGGTGCATCATCGACCTCGGCGGCCGGGAAACCTTCAGGCGTTTCTGAGGCCATTTCAGGCTCTGCAAAGACTGTGGCACGGTCATATGTCTCGCGGTCATCGGGGGCACTGTTCAGCAGTTCGCGCTGAAATTGTTCATACTCTTCGTCAACGGCAGATGATTGTTGCTTTTGGACGGATGAGTTGAGTGGTGGCACAGTCACTTCTTCATCCTCATCCTCGGAATCTGACTGTGGAGGTGGTGCCCGAGATGGATCTGAGAAAAAGTCATCGGGAAACCCAATAGGGTCTTCAGAAAATTTTCTTCTCTTGGGCTCGTCATCGGCTTGAATGTGTTGCTTGTCAGCTTTCCGTTTTCCCCTATTTACAACCCGTTCCTTTTGGGCCAGTTCATCTGCTGCCTTTAGTTCTCGTATTCGTTCCTCCTCTTTCAAGCGGGCAACATTTACGCGGTGTGCTTTGCTTCCGAGGTGGCCTTCCCAGGCCGAGGCATGCTTGACAGTGGTACCGCATATGACACATCTCAGTTGGCCAGATTGAGTATAAGAAGCGAGGGGATGTTTTATCCTGGCTTCCTGACGTTTTGCTTTGAGGAGTGCGCGAGCATCCATTTTGAGGTGATGTTGGTAAACGTGAGACGATCGATGAAGAGTTTACAAAAACGTAAAGAAATGATTGTCACAGCACAATCTGCCTCAAGCCTTTAGTAGTGCTAATATACATGTCCGATATAGTATAAGCCTGGCTATAATTCCACAAATCAAATTCTGAGGCCGAATGCTTCTTTAACATGTTTAACGGTTTCTGGATCGCCAGTATTCTGGACCAAAAGTGGTTCAGGCGGTGGTAGTAGGAGGATTGATATCGGAGGACCCACCTTAGTGTAATCATCACTGATCTTCACACAGGGCTTACTATCCACAGATGCCAACTTTACAACGATGTTTAAAGCTTTGCTTTTGTCCTGTCCCCCACTCGAGGTGGTGCGGAAGTCATTGGTAAAGAACGTCCCAATGCCAAAGGAAACTGCGAGCACTGCTCAGCCCATGTCCAGATTGAATATTTTGTAATAAAAACCTTTCCGGAATCCTAGCTCGTCACATTGCTGTTTGAGGCGAAGGGCCTTGTCAACGTTTAAAGCGTCAGAGTAGACGAGAGCCTTCTTGGAATGGTCTATACCCAACGCCAGATACATTGCTTGTACACGAGGACCGAAGGAAAAGGGGTCGCCAGAATCTTGTCTCAAACCATGCCATTTTTGAACCCGTTCTGGGTCTGCAGTAAAGTCCTTGGGTCCTAGTTTGTGAGATAACGGGAATATACGAAGACGGAAAGTATCACCTTGAAGAAAGCGTCTGTCGAGAAGGTGTCCGTAAGGGCTATAAGTGGAGCATTATTGGGATAAACTTGTTCCCAAAGGTCGAGTGCGGTTGAGTTTGCATATTGATATCCTTTCAAGGCAGCAACCTAGGTGGACGTTGTAGGCAATATTTCGCCAGAAATCGATCTCACAATCTTACACCCATAAACCATTCACTAGAGGACTCAGTTCAGCATATTCTGGGATGGCGAATGATAAGGCAAGGACACACTGCGCGATCGTTCCTATCGGGGCAATTGAATACTTGTGGGCGAAGTGCACCTAGAGCGGAGATGAGTATAAGAACGGCTACCGGTACTGAAACACACATTACTAGTCCCAGCCATACCACCGCCATGAGGCGAGTCTTTTGTGGCTCGAAGGAGGGAATTAATAACTATGTCTTGTGCATGGTATGACCTTCGTCTTCTCGTTCCAAATTCGCTGAAAACAGCACCACCTTCAATTAGAGCATTGCCTTTTCCATAAGCGAGTTCTGGTGATAGGTGAGATAGGTCCAAAAAGCGGAATGTTTCTCACATACCTTCCTGATTATCGTAACTCCAATCCGTCATCACCAACTGAAAGTAGGATTCGCTCAGGCATGCCATCAGAGGCACTTCCCACAGGATTGTCTCCACCCAAGGGCCCGAGGCTTCAATTTCGACATTGCCAAGCATGCCATCATCCGAAACTGGCACGAAGACGACACGAACTTGTTCAGGTTTGTATCGGTATGCTGAAAGATATGAAAGATATTCGGGCGTGAGGTAAGGACAGGTGTCCTTGAGCCAATCATGTTCAGTCGGGGTCAACGCTAGATCCGTGAAGTCTATGCAGCAGAAGTGTTCAGCTATGAGGACCCGTCAGAGGACAATATACTTGCAGGAAAGAGCCGTTCGAAAGCGCTCAATAGACTGTCGAGAGAACAAGGCAGTTTTGTCTCTATTTGTAAAACGGTAGGTGGCTTGTACATTAGGGAACTGATGCAGAACAGCTTGTTGCATTGTGAGCTAGCAAGAGTGTCAAGAATAAAGACATAGTGTGAGAAGGCTGTTTGGTGCACCTTGTACAAGTCCGTGTCGAGGATGGAGGGGGGGATTGGAAGGTTGGAGAATGCGGCCGACATGGTGATGTGGGAGGATAGGGGGAAGATGACAGGGCCAGGGTTTTATGAGGCTTGCGCCCATTTTATGAGCAGTCCCGTGCTGGTCGCTAGAAAAAATTGGAAGATGATCAGTGTGGAATCTGCCTTCGAAGCCTAGGACTACTCTCACCAGTCACCTTATTTCTGCCATCAGGTCTTCCACAAGCCAGATGGTCGGTTTTACGCCCCCATGATCGATCCGAGGCCATCCTACTAACACAAAAGCTCATTCAGGGTTCAAGAGTTGAGATCCTCAATGAAGGTGGCTTTCGTTCAGATGGCAGGCGTCAGTTCGAGCTTCGCGACATGGCCATTGATCTGTTCCAGCAAGGATTGGCCGATGGCTCTGCCCTAGTTACACATGGCCTCACTCAGGTTATGGTTTCTGTTTTTGGCCCAAGGGAGGCAAAAATGCGTTCACAAACCATACATGACCGTGCCAATCTCAATGTGGAGCTCACTGTTGCTGCATTTAGTACTGGGGAGCGCAGAAAACGCTCTCGCGGCGACAAGTAAGTTGGCCTTGCAATTATCGTTACTGACTAACTTTTTGTTACAGACGTGTTCTTGAGATTGCTTCGACAATAAAATCCACCTTCGAACCCGTCGTACAAATAAATCTCTATCCAAGGTCTCAAATCGATGTATTTGTTCAAGTGCTTCAACAGGATGGAGGTCTGCTTCAAGCCTGCATCAACGGGACAACTCTTGCCATGATTAGCGCTGGCATACCGATGTTGGATTTCGTCTGCGCAGTAACAGGCGGTGTGCACTCGGCATCTCCTATGCTGGATCTCTCTCTGCTTGAAGAAAACGACATCCCAAATGTTACAGTTGCAGTGATGCCCAAGTCATCAAAGGTGGTACTCTTGACAATGGAAACAAGGCTACATGTAGATCGGTTTGAAGAAATTTTCAAGCTTGCCAGTGAGGCTGGCCAAGTAATCCATCAAGAGATGAAACGAGCGATTGCCACCAAATCGAGCGAACTCATTTCAGCGATGGTTTCTGGATCGCGTGCTGGTGGGGGAGAATCTGTTGACAGATATCGCGACGATATGATGGATGAATGAATAGGAACGATCTTTTTATCATCATGTACAGGGCACTATTGACGAGGGACTTCGATTCGCCTGAAACAGGCCAGCCATTTTTCTCCTCCATTTCGCTGCACCTTTTTCCCTTCTTCTGTGCTCGTGTATACAGCATCTATGATGGGCCCCTTTCCCTCGGAACGCAATGTTTCTTCGGCGATGGGTGTGAAAAGGGGAAAGGCAGCGAGATGTGTCGCCATCCATTCATGGAGATCCTTGACGTCAGTTATTGTATAAATTATACCTCCAAGTTTCAAGAGATATGCATATTCTGCGAGAAGAGTTGGCGATATGATGCGGGCTTTGTGCTTGCGTGACTTGAAGTGAGGATCAGGAAACAAGAAAAAGATGGATGATAAGGACTGTTTCGAGAAAAAGTTTGGCAGAAATTTCATAGCATTTGCACGCACGACCGAGACGTTCTGGTATTGCATGCGCGACGTAGGTTCGGGAGCAGTGGAGGACGTGACTCGGAGAGCAGCAATTCTATCCTGAATAAACTGGGATACTTGCACACGGATTTCCATTCCTGGAGCGGGGCTGAGCAGATGTTCCTCTGGTGCTATCAAAGATCAAATCCGCACCTAGCATAAGTGTGTCAGGGAACAAGGGAGCGAGTGCGATCAAAAGTCCACCAAAGCCGCAACCGACATCGGCAAATTCTGGAGTTTTCCCGGTCCCGGAGAAAGCAGGGTAGTATACAGACCAATCTATATGGTCTGGGGAGGCTGGATAGTCCAAAGAATGGTCGGAGAAAGGGTTTGCATGTGCACGCTGCCTGTAATGTTTTTTCTAGAGAGAGGCTGATGAAAAAAAAACACATGAAGAGATTTATGTTACCTGAGGGAGAAGGCGTTGTTCTTGTTGGGGAGGACCAGAGTCTGCTTGCCCAGTGCGTTTCCGTTTGGCCATTTAGGTAGACAGCGGGCGGCGGCAAAAAACCATGTCGTAGATTATGACATAAGAACCTGGCACGTGACCGCGCTATATTTTTGAGGTGGGGGAACCCGGAACTGCTTTTAATTCACAACTCTACCTTGACTTTTAACAAGTTACCAAAAAATGGCCGCGTCTGCTCGTGCTCTCCTCAAGGCTGTCAGTCTTTTCCCTGCCTCCTTTTTTCGTTCTGGTGCTGACCCTCTCTTCATAGTCACGCCCGTCTTTCCTCCGTGGTTCTGCGTTCCCCGCCCCACGCTTCTCGTCTACGTCGGTGAAACCTTTGACCCTCAAAGAAAGGCTGGCTGAGCTTATCCCGTCCGAGATAGAAAATGTATGTGTCTCTTTTTCCTTGCACGTCATCCAGCCTTACAATACTCCCAATGCAGGTAAAGCGCATACGGGCTGCGTATGGTAAGGGGTCTTTTGGTCCCGTTGTGGTTGACCAGCTCTATGGGTAAGTTCATATTGGTTCTGATGGCTAAATTCATGAATTTTAATTTTTGCCTGCGTAGAGGGATGAGGGGACTGCCCGCTCTCATATGGGATGGTTCCGTGTTGGATGCTGGTATGTTTTCCGCTACCGTTCATAATTGTTTATAGTGACTGACAGTTTCTTCAGAGGAGGGTATCCGGTTCCGAGGAAAAACTATCCCTGAATGTCAAGAGCTTCTACCAAAAGCTCCTGGTGGGTCTGAGCCCCTGCCAGAGGGACTTTTCTGGCTCCTCGTGACCGGTGAGGTACCGACCCCCGAGCAGGTCGCAGAGCTCTCCAAGGATTGGGCGGCCCGTTCCGCTATTCCCACCTTTGTCGAAGAAATCCTTGATAGGTGCCCTCCTGATCTCCATCCCATGAGTCAATTTAGTCTGGCTGTCACTGCTGTGCGTTGAACTCTTTCAACATATCATTCATTTTAGTTAATATGAATATCCGCTAGCTGAACCGGGATTCCGCCTTTGCAAAAGCGTACCAGCAAGGTATTTCGAAGAAGGACTATTGGGGACCAACGTTTGAAGATTCGATGGATCTGTGGGTTTTGCTATCTTCCCTCGATATTTCCTTTGATTCAGTTGCTTTAGCATCGCGAAATTGCCCAATATCGCTGGCCGCATCTACCGTAATGTCTTCGGACGAGGTAAATTGCCAGCTATCGACCCATCCAGAGATTATTCCTATAACCTGGCCACTCTACTCGGCTTTGGTGATAATGCTGCTTTCGTCGAGCTCCTGCGTTTGTATCTCACCATCCACAGGTAACCATCAAATTTTATTGTTTTATTCGTATAGTAACCTCGTCTAGTGATCATGAAGGCGGCAATGTTTCAGCGCATACGGGCAAGCTAGTAGGATCTGCGCTTTCAGACCCCTTCTTGGCATATGGTGCTGCCCTGAATGGTCTCGCTGGCCCGCTTCATGGACTTGCTAATCAGGAGGTTTTGATTTGGCTCCGCAAGATGCAGGACAAGATCGGCGAAGATGCGTCTGATGCCGCCGTGAAAGATTATATCTGGTCTACTCTTAAATCTGGGCAGGTTGTCCCTGGGTATGGTCATGCCGTCCTCAGGAAAACTGATCCCCGATACACGGCCCAACGCGAATTTGCACTGCAACATCTCCCCAATGACAAGTTGTTCAAACTTGTCGGTCAGATTTACAATCTAGTTCCTGACATCTTGCTCGAGGTAAGGCTCTTTTACCATTTTCCAGTCATTATGCTGACGTTGTGCTCAGGCTGGCAAGGCTAAAAATCCTTGGCCTAATGTTGATGCCCATTCTGGTGTTCTTCTCACACATTATGGCCTCACAGAAATGCAGTTCTACACTGTGCTGTTTGGTGTTTCGCGCGCATTCGGTGTTGCTGCCCAACTGATTTGGGACCGTGCCCTTGGTGCTCGTGAGTTGTTGCTGTTGATGCGCTTTCTGTTCCTTGGTTAATTTGGCCCATTTTTAGCATTGGAAAGGCCAAAATCTTATTCAACTGCAGCTATTGAACACATATTCAAGGATAAATTGTAATAGTTCATCTTTAATACCTCGTAGATGTGGCAATACATTATGACTTCAATTATGCTCAGCCATGTGGGAATTTTTTTTCCTTTCTGGTACACTATTGACTGAATTTTTTTCAACTGATCACCTGACAATGTGCCTGGTCAAACAAAGTGATCAGCACACTTCCATAAGCTTCTCTTGACAGAGTTGATTGATGTGGATGCCGTCAGACTCCAAGTACTAAGCATCCAACCATTATGATGATATATTAAACAAGGTCCAAGAAGAAATTAAATATCAAAAAAGGGGCGTTCATTATTGGGTTGCTGCGGCTGTTGCTGTTGAGCAAATGGGTTATGCTTCGCAATGCCCGTTTTCTGGGCAACGATTTGACGACCAGCCTCTGTATGGCCATATCTGCGACACCAGGTCCGAAATCAAGCTTAAGGATGACGAATAATGACAAGTACCTCAATGCCCCGACATTACCGAAGGTATCTTGACCGTCATCACGATTTGCGAAAAGGCTGGCAAGATGAGCCTCGTTTTCACCCAGTTCTTTCTTAGTTTTAACTTGGATTGGTTTGTGTCCTTGGGACTGTTGCATCGAAGGGGTGGGTGTTGAGGAAAGCGACGAAAGCTGTGAATGGACCTCATAGGTTCCTTGCAAGTTGAAGGGTGGTTGGGGTTTCGGAGAAGGGAGGTTCGTTGGGGCATTTGATTGCTGGGGAGCAAAGGGATTATTGGCACTGATGAACAAGAGTGTCAATTGCATTGATCTGAATGTAGCTGATTTAGACATACCCAAACCCAGTAGGTTGAGAAACAAGGGGCTGCTGTGGTGCGAAGAGCTGCATCTGTTGCATCTGTTGTTGACGCAACCACTCCTCTTGCTCCTGCTTCTGCTGCTGAGCTTGTTGTTGTTGAAGCATAAACAGCTGCTGCTGTCTTATATATTCGCCCTGGAACGGTATTGAAACCAATTAATTGCATGATATGGCCTCGGCATACCTGTGCAGCTTCTTGTTCGGCTTGCTGTTGATAAGGATTGAATGAGGTAAATTGAGGTTGCACAGACGTGAATTGAGGTTGCACAGATGTGAATTGAGGTTGCACGAACGTAAATTGAGGCTGAGGTTGGACTGGGGCGAGTTGATGTTGGTCATCAAATAGGAAGGACTCGTTCGAGTTATCCACATCTGCTTTCCTCTTTAATTCCTCTTTCTCGCTGAGCAAAATTGCCTCTTGTAGATCACGTTCCTCCGCCGTTAGGCGTTCTTGGGCGAGTGTTTTCTTACTCTCTTCAATGGCTTTCCTTAATTCATCCTCATCGCGATTCGGCCGTTTCCCTGCCAACATTCCGGGGGGTAGGTTATCGTGCCTCCTTCGTCTATTTTCATCTTCATAAGGCTGCTCGTCATCTGGGAATTCTGCGCCAGACCCTCGTATCATTCGGTCGCGCATGGAAGCCCGGGCCCGACGCTCCTCACGCAGCCGCGATTCATCTTGCAAAAGATTGGTGATATCCTTCGCCTTTTGCCGTACATTTGCACCTTGATCTTTGCCGTCCTCGTCCATGTATTGGAACTCCTTGAGGGTTTTGATCACATAGACGTTATCACGGAAGTATATGACAACATTCTCCGAGCCTTGGTGAAGGCAATAATCGAGAACCGTTAAGCTCTTGGTGACATCGTAGTTATCATCGGCAAGTTAGGCCAGGAGTTTGACAGCAGATCGACGTACCTTGAAAACATGTCGCCAGTTCTTCCCTTTGTCATTCAGGCGTTTGTCAAGCATCTCCATAATTTCGATAAAATCCCCCCTTTCAGTCACAAGTTTAGAATGACTCGTAGGTATGTATATTGTATACTCACTGATTGTAAGTCAACTGTGCGATCTCGTTCATTTGTGTTCCCGACGGTCCCCAGGGGTCATTTGAGGTGGCATCGCGTACTTTCGCCTGTGTGTCTGAATAACCTTTGGTGTAATTTTTTGTGACGCGGAGGGCGGCCTTTCCAAATTGCTGCATGATGCGGGACGTCCAGATTCTATGGGTGTGTGTGCGCAGTCCAGCTTGTGCTGGATTCGGATGGTGTTACAGTCGGCATTGGCTCTGCTTAGTCAAGTCGGCTTTCGCCGGTGGGTCACAACTCGAAATTTGGCCACCACAGATTCTATCATTCAATTTTCTTCAAGAGTCGCAAGGATTCAAATGGGTATCTACTACTTGACACTTTCTTATATCCCTTTCTCACAGAATACCATCATCAGCTCCAAAAAAAGGAAAGAAAATATCCCTGAATGAGTTCTTAGGAGATTCTGGTAGGTCCACACTAATTCAACCCATCTCATACCTAAAGATTGTAGCATTAGGATCATGGGCTGATGAAATGGACTCTCTTCCAAGTGCTCGTATGTTAGAACCCTAATAACGTTCCAACTTTCACTTATGTCTCGCAGCTGCAATCAGGAGTGAAGAGGAACAAGCGCGCGGAAATGATCGCTTTAGCAGACGGGACGATGGAGGCTCGTCGCGATGTACACTCCTTCAGTTCAACCTTCGAACTTATACTAACAATCTACTAGTTGATCGAGGCTCTGGCCCGCCTCGCGATGATGTTCCAATACCCTCCCAGCCCCCATACACTGCTTTCGTAGGAAATCTCGCTTTTGATTTAACCGAAGCAGATCTTGAACAATTTTTCAGTGGTTCAAAGGTAAGGCCAATAGGTGGTTTCCACTCCATCACGCTGATTTGATGTTCCACAGACCAAGTCGATCAAAATCATCAAGGACAGAGAGGAGAAACCCAAAGGGTTTGGCTATGTGGAATTCGAAGAAGTCGAAGCTCTGAAAGAAGCACTCACCAAAAGTGGAGCAGTATGTACACCGCCAACTTTGATTCACAAGCTTATCTCTACTCTAGCCCTTGTCCGGACGCACCGTCCGCGTCTCTGTTGCTGAACCGCGTGCGTACCAGGCCCCCCCCTAAAATCATCGCTCCTTATACTTCGCTCTAGCTAAAGAACGTGGTGGATTCTCGAGTGGGTTTGAAGATGATTCCAAATTTGACAATCCTTGGCGGCGAGACGGACCTTTACCAGATTTACCAAATTCTCGTGATCCTTCGCGTCGACGCTTCGATGGCCCCAACACAGACAGATCCCTTCCAAGTGTCTCTGAAGGGACAAGCGATTGGAGATCCGCGAGTCGGCCTCCCAGATCGGCGGAGCCAGAAGGACCACCCTTCAAACGTAAGGGAGCTGGATTTGTAACACCTGAGCAAGCTGGCGCGGCAGATAAAGAAGAAGTTTGGTCGATCGGTAGCAAATTTAAAGCGTCACCTGGGTCATCTGAGGATACACCTAGTAACAAATTTGGAAGCCTACGCGCAAAGGGTGAGATGGGCCCACCGAAGGAACCCTTTGCTGAAGAGGGCGATTGGCGAAGTGCTCCTCGCTCAAAACTAGCTGCTATCTCGCGTGCGTCTATTTTTGTTTCCGATTTCTGCACACTCTCAGTCCAATATCGTCGGTCATAGCAAGTAGCTCTACCCCTCCGACACCGCAGCTAAATCGTCGTAAACTTGAGCTTCTCCCGCGATCGGGCAATGGATCGGCGTCACCGAGTCCTCTATCATCACCGAAGATGGGACCTGCAACAGTTTCAAATACCGCCCGTGCAAACCCGTTTGGAGGCGCAAAGTAGGGTTTTTCCAGTTATATGCCTATATAACATTTGACCTATAATGATTAGGCCAGTTGACGTGAGTTCTAGAGAGAAAGAAGTCGCAGAACGCCTTGAAAAAGACCGTGAAGCAAATAAAGAGCGTCACACAATGTCTCGAACCAGTTCTCGCACAGGGGCTGAGCGTGGCCTGCTATCGAGGCAGACGCGAACCCCTCCCCCACCATCAACAAACCTTCCAGCACAGCCGGCCCCAAAGTCAACAACCTTCCCAAGGCTTTCTAACCCGACGTTGGCCCCAAGTGTTCGGCCCACCTTGAGTTTCGCGAGCGCAGCGTCGAAAAAAGAGGTCACATTAGAAAAGAAATCAGGGGAAGGTGCTAACGAAAACAAGAGTGGTGAAGGTGATGAACAAGTTGGAAGTCCTGCATCATAGACAGCTGTTTTTATTCATGGAGTTTGTAATGCTGTTGAATACATCTAATGTGCAGACCACATAAAATGCTCCGAGTGATTATTTGATAGAAAAAATTAGTCGTGGCGGCGCTTAGTGATTTCTGGGTCAATAAATTTCATCCTTCCTCGGCCTATCTTTAATCAGCTGGAGAAAATCCCAGGGACCAAAAAACACTTACCCTTGAATCTTATTCCATCTTTCGATTGAGGGACAACTTCGTACTTTTCCTGAACATGCTCCAATATCTTCTTCCGTTCCTCCTCCAGCCGCTCAGTTTCTTCCCGTTCCAGGCGGGCATCGTATTCCTCCTCTGTCTCGAGTCTCTCCACTTCGGCGGACTTTTGAATAGGACTCTCTTTGCGCTTCGGCTTTTTATGTCGCCGGGGTCGCTCAGGGTCAGGCTGAGGGCTGCTTGAACGTCGCCGGGTTTTCTTATGAGCCTTACCTTCACTATGACGAGTGGGGGATGTAGTGGTATTCGGTTTACCTGCAGTGATTTTTCAGCAGGGGAAACAATAAATTTAAGTTGCGAGCGTAGTACGGAGTTCCAGCTCGCCACAATTGGAGATGATTATTGGAACCGTTGGACGATCCTTGTTGTCCACAGGCACTTCGGCCAAAGGCTCGATCACATCGTCATAGCCTTTGATAACCCTTCCAAACACAACATGTTTACCTAAAAGGTTCAATCAGTGGTTTGGATATATTGAGAGTCAACACGACTTGCCATTCAAATGCTCAGACTCGCGCAGCGTTACAAAGAATTGAGACCCATTTGTATTCGGACCCTTGTTCGCCATGCATAACAAGCCCTCTTTGTCAAGAGGACGGCTAAGATCTTCATCGGCAAATGTTCCACCATAAATGGATTCACCACCAGTCCCATTGCACTTTGTAAAATCTATCTGGATACTTTGAGAGAGTGGGAGAAGGGAGGCCTGAAATTACACACCACCGCCCTGAAGCATGAAGCCTTTGATACATCTATGGAAAGTGGAGTTCTTGTAATAGAGAGGGGTATTGCTGAGTGGTGACAGTCCTTTCTCTCCAGTACACAGGGCTCGGAAGCTGGTGCGGTCATTGATTTCATGAATGCATTACAAGTTGGTCAAGAATTACTTTTCGCATGTTTTTGGGGCGGATTCGGCAAATAACTCGAACACGACTCTGCAATTAAATTGTCGAGATCAACGGAGGACTGGATTAGAAGTGTAACAAATACTTGCCTGCCCGAAGGTGCCTCGTTCACAGAGACATCGAAAAACACCCTTGGACGGGTCATAAAGCGTTCCAGAAATGCCCGAGAGGCCAACAAATCTGTGAGAGAAGTTGGGAGCCAAGAACACAAATTGATGTGCCCTGGGACAATTATATACAGCACATACATATTTGACTCTCACGACAAGAATTGGAAACCCATTTTCTTGCAGTCACCCAAAGCTCGACCCACCCTCTTCCCTCCCCGACCCCTCGTAACAACATAGCCACCAGAACTCCAGCCCCCACCTCTGCCTAGTTGGTACGCCCTCTCGCTCACGCATACTTTCATTTTCTTACCGTAATTCGCTTGCTCAGCATGCGCCAGTTTAATGTCGTCGTGCTTGGGGGTAACAGTGCCCTCTAACTATTCATGTCTATCTGACTTGCTAACTCCCCTCAAACAGCCGGAGGCGTTGGGAAGTCCGCATTGACGGGTACGACCGCGAGAGGTTTCACTAACAAACTGTCGTACTAATACATTCTACAGTCCGCTTCATACGTGATATCTTCATCGAAAACTATGACCCCACCATTGAAGGTGCGTTAATTACTCCTAAACCATGCATTTATTAACTTCACACAGAGCAATATAACAAAAGTGTCATTATGAATGGACAAATCTCTTCGGTACGCCATCCCTCCATCATTCCCTCATGCAGGCCGCTTGTCGTCGAAGTTAAATGTCGAGATGTTTGCACAATCATACCACCTTTCCTCGAGTCCCAGGCTGTTTTTCGTTAACGCTCTCCCTTTTCTAGCTTGAAGTCCTTGACACTGCCGGTGCTGAACAATTCACATCTTTGAATGAGGTTTATATCAAAGTGAGATCAGACATCCCAACCTAGGCCTCATCCCGTTTCTTACCGAAATGATAGTCTGGCCGCGGTTTTGTCCTGGTGTTCAGGTAAGCTCCTTGGTGTATAACTAGTACTTATCTAAACCAGCCACGTAGTTTGACACAAGAGGCAAGCTTGAAGGAAGTTGACAACCTCCGGAAACAGATTTTCCGAATCAAAGGGGGGGACAAAGTAAGTGACATGAATGCCATGGAAGCTCTTCCTTGACGCGATATAGGCTGTCCCGATTGTGATTGTGGGCACAAAGTTGGATCTCGTCAATGAAAGAGAGATCCAGCGAAACACGATCCAACTCTTGGCTAGTCAATGGGAACTCCCTTTCTATGAAACCTCTGCAAAACGGAACTGGCATGTTGCGGATGTATTTGAGGATCTGCTTAGGCAAATGCAAGCCCGATATCCAGAGGAGCCACCCGCAAGGAAGAAAAAGCATCCACCATGCGTTATTATGTAACATCATGATCTAACATCATCAAGACACCACATCGCATACTCTACTCACATGGATTTGCTACTTGCAGGAACCTATACCCACTATATGTATTTTATATTGATCTTAACTCTGGTGTCCACTGTCCACACCCTTGTTTCACGAAATAGACGTATGGTTCAACTTCAATCAGGAATATATGTTTGTGCATATTTGGAGCTGCAAGGGTAAATTTTTTTTTACTCCGCCAGCGACACAACAGCCACGCTTTTCTTCTCTCACCACTTACACAACTGACACTTTTTTGCACAATGGTATGCAATTTTTGTTTCCTCGTGCCCAAAGCAAACTGACATCGTGAATACAGAGTTACGGTGGTTATGGTGGTCATTCTGGTGGATACGGTGGCGGATATGGTGGTGGAGGCGGAGGTGGAGGTTGGGGGGGTCATGATGACAAGATGTCGAACCTGGGAGGAGGTCTCCGCCCTGTGGATTGGAACAACACAAGATTGGAGCACTTCGAAAAGAATTTTTATATTGAAGACAAACGTGTAAGTGCTCGCAGTGAAAGGGAAATCGAAGACTTCAAGCGCCTCAAGGAAATGAAGGTAAGGACTTTCGTTATGTGATTGATGCCTTCGCTAAACGAATGACAGGTTCAGGGCAGGAATGTTCCAAGACCAGTCACTTCCTTTGACGAATGCGGTTTCCCAGAATACCTCATGACCTCCATCCGTGCCCAAGGGTTTGATGCACCCACTCCTATTCAATGTCAAGCATGGCCAATGGCTTTGAGCGGTAGAGACGTGGTAGCAATTGCTCAGACAGGAAGCGGCAAAACAATTTCCTTCGCTTTGCCAGCGATGCTGCATATCAATGCGTAAGCAATCACAATCCAATCATCACCATATACATCTGACATCTTGTATGATCTAGACAACCACTATTAGCTCCAGGTGATGGACCCATTGCCCTCGTTCTTGCACCCACCCGTGAGCTTGCTGTGCAAATTCAACAGGAGTGCACCAAATTTGGGTCCTCATTCAATTTGCTTTTATAATTATCCATGCTAATTTGATCTCTAATTGCAGTTCCAATTCCCGTATCCGCAACACCGCAATTTATGGTGGTGCCCCCAAGGGCCCTCAAATTCGAGATTTGCAACGCGGAGTTGAAATTGTCATTGCCACACCAGGACGCCTCATCGATATGCTCGAAACACAGAAAACGAATCTGCGAAGAGTTACCTACCTTGTCATGGACGAAGCTGATCGCATGCTGGATATGGGTTTTGAGCCACAGATCCGCAAAATTGTTAGCCAGATCAGGCCTGACCGTCAAACTCTCATGTTCAGCGCTACATGGCCGAAGGATGTGCAGAAGCTTGCTAATGTCAGGCAATTGTTCTTATTGATTGTCGCATTCTCTAATCGACTCGTTTAGGATTTCCTGAAGGACATGATTCAGGTCAACATTGGATCCATGGAATTGACCGCAAATCATAACATTCAGCAAATTGTCGAAGTCTGTAGTGACTTCGAGAAGCGAAACAAACTTATTAAGCACCTTGATCAAATCAGTGCACAAAATGCCAAAGTCCTTATTTTTGTTGCGACAAAACGGGTTGCTGATGAGATAACGAAATACCTTCGACAAGACGGATGGCCAGCTCTTGCCATTCACGGTGACAAAGAACAGTATGTAACAATTCTCCTCGCCCTCAACCTAATCTCATTTCCCTTTTTAGGCGTGAACGAGATTGGGTACTCAGCGAGTTCAAAGCGGGTCGTTCTCCGATTCTTATTGCCACAGATGTTGCATCTCGTGGTCTTGGTACGTCTCGTTCCATTCTCGCGCTCCGACAAGGTGTCACCATCCACTATATGATACACGTCCTTATAATTGTTGAGTGGTGCTCACCATTATCACTCGCAATGGCGGACAGCTCGTTGGAGCTCAATATATCATTCAAACGTAAGGCTTTCAGGAGTCCAGCAGGTGTAGTCGGATACAACGCGTGGCATCGAGAGGAATATATGGACCCATCCCTCTGACCTCGCCTATTTAGCTTATTTACGCTCTGGATTCTAGAGAGCGTAAGCAGCTGATCCCAACGAACAGTTTTAGAGTGTTGTTGGTATGGTATCGGTTATGGACTTTCGAGAGCACCACATAAACTGGGACTCAGGAAGCATTGGTCTCCTCTCGATTATAGCACCTGCGCGTTCAAGATCGTAACCTGTTTATATCTGGACTCCCAATACCCTTCCAACGTTGTGGATATTTGATTGTCACTTCTGCTGGGAGCGCTTGTGCTATGTGTCTTGTGCTGCGTTAACTCATTATCTGCCCCTGGCCGCTCTTACAGATGTCAAGGATGTGGGCTATGTTCTTGTGAGTTTCTCTCTTTCCTTCATATTTCAGCATCTGAATCTGTCTTCCAGAATTATGATTTCCCTAATAATTGCGAGGATTACATTCACCGTATCGGACGCACAGGGGTGAGTCCTCCTGAGAACTTTCCAGACCGAGTACTTAGCCTTGACAGCGCGCTGGCATGACTGGTATTTCTTATACCTATTTCACAACAGACAATGCCAAGTCTGCCCGTGAGCTTGTCGGTATCTTAAAAGAAGCCAAAGCAAATGTCCCATCTCAGTTGGAAGAGATGGCCATGTATGGTGGGGGTGGTGGCCGTGGTAAGCCGTCCATTTTAGTGACAACTTTTTACCCATGCTCTTGTTTAGGACGCTATGGAGGTGGTGGCCGTGGCCGTGGGGGAGGTGGGGGGGGTGGTAGGTATAGCGGAGGTGGTGGGTATGGCGGGGGTGGTGGGGGCTATGACAACGGTTATGGGGGTGGGGGTGGTGGTGGGGGTGGCCGTTGGTAAACGATATCCATTTTTCATTCCTCCACTGCCGTCCCTTTGCATTGGTCACTTGAACTGTTCAGGTTGTCTTAATTTAGATGTAGACCTGTAGATACATTAATCAACGCGAACATCGCAAAAATAATAGACAGCTTCATTCCCACCATGACCATTTCCAAGCATGAGTTTAACGTTGCAGGTTTACCTGTCTATGCCTTCCAAGATAGTTCAGCAGCATTGCGACCCGTTGCCGTCTTTTTCCTCCTCCATGGACGGCAAGGCTCTGCCGCCGACGTAGATCCTGTTGCCAGGTCCGTTGTTGAGCAATCCCATTCCCAAGGGCCGCGACTGCGGAATCTTATCGTTGTAACATTTGTCCGTTATCCCCTTCACTTTAATAAATTGCTTAACAAGGACACCTCAGGATCAGCGCAACCACGGTGCAAGATTGACAAGCGAAATGGCAAACGAAATTTGGAGCAAAAGCCCGGAGCGAAATAATAAGAATCATGCGTAGGAATAAATTTCATACCTTCTAACTCAATCTGACGTTCCTTCTAGCATTGATATGTATAGCATTCAAAGTTCGTATGTGGGCCTATTGACAATCGTTCTTAACATTTTGATTCGTGGCCATAACAGCGGGTACGGCAAGGGATGTCTTGTTCTTGATCGATTTTTTGCCCTCCTACCTATTCCCGGAAGGTAGTCCTATTGTCGAATGGGGTGTAGCTGGGATCAGCCTTGGAGGACATGCAACCTGGATTGCCATGAGCCAAGGTAAGCAGCACATTTTAAAGCCATAGTTAAAGCTGTTTGAGCGAATCTTCGAAAGACCCGCGCATCAAGACAGGCATTCCGATTATCGGGTGTCCTGACTACATAAAGCTCCTGCGACAAAGGGCAGAGAAATCAGGCATCCCATTTGGCCCTCCATACTTTCCCGATAGCCTGCTCGAAGTCATCAAGCGACTAGATCCTGCTTCGACCCCATACAAGGCTTCAGATCAGGCGAATCCCTTTCTCGGGAAGAAAATTTTGGTGCTTTCCGGCGAAGTTGACCAGTTAGTACCATGGTCAGCAAGCCAAGCCTTTGTCGAGGACCTGAACACGGGTCCGGATGGCAAAAAAGTGGTTAGCGTGCAGAAAGGGGTCGGCCATGAATGCACTGCTCAGATGGTCAAGGAAATGTCTGCCTTTATCTCCCAAGAAGTGCTTGCAAAGTAGACTGAAGGATTGGCTGAAGCCATGAACAAAAAGATATTTCTGTTCCGTTGAGACATCGCTATTGATTACGCAATCATGTTTGGAAATGTCACCGTGATTGGTTGTCTCTCTTCGCTGTTCTCTCCAGTGAGCTCAATATCTGTATTATCCTCAAAAAAAACGCGGAGTCAACGACGTAAGATTGGTATCTGTGTCTGTGTACTACTCTCTGCTCTTATTTTATACCGCTTTCACACTTTTCCCTTAATTAACAAAAAACCAGCGAAGTGGCCGCTCATATCCCAGCTGCCTGTTTCGATGCCCCGCCGCCCGTCCGCTCGAACTATATCTGCAGAGACAAGCCCGCCTGCTCCCCAATCCTTACACTTAGACTCCACTGCACTACTCCCATCGTCAGATCTCTCCGTCCTTAGAACACAGTGGAAATGGGCCGCGTTCAGCCAATTCTTCTTCACCTTCAACCATCTTTTCTCTATGAATGACGTGACGTTGGTGGTGTGTGCTTTATTTCGCGTCTTTGTCTATCGCAAATCGATAAACGCATTTCTTTCATAGGATATTGAGAATGATTTTGTATCTGGAACAAGCACGGTCCTCCCTCGCATCATGCAGAGGCTACTATATACGCTCTCTTACGACCGAAAAGTATCGTAAGTATCCCCCCTCCACCCATTTTCGCGTTGTATTGTTCAATGACATTTACAGGCTTGATAACTGGCAAACTGCTCTCCGTAAGCAGTATGCAAAACGCAACCCACAGGCAAATCCCATCGGACCAGAACCTCGCAAACCATCCCGTGCAGAGTCCGTGGTGACAGACTCCGGTGTCGTAACGGGGGTGGAGGCATTAGAAAAATTAGATAACCCACCCGACATCGAGGCCCCTTTCGTGAGCTCTGCAGCCACGGTGGAGGATGGATATAACGTCGGGCATGCTGAGTCAACGGACGTATCTATTCGAGCGCCTACCGAGGAACCCCATCCAGAGGATCATGAAGAGGGAAGGTCTATCAATTGGCTCGACCTCACTATGCTCGTCAAGCTTGATTCGCTACACCTCCTCACTGAGTGGCAGTTTCAAAATCCCACCCGATTGCGGACATTGATGAGAAGCGATGATGACACAGCGTCCTGGGTTAGCATCGCGTTTACCCAATTCTGCCCAAATTGAACCCAATAACCAACAGCGTATCGAGCCCATCGGCTACGATAGTAAGCACAACGCATATTGGCTCATTGGTGGTAAGCCTATCGATCAGAACCCGTTGTGCCCAGTGCCCACACGAATCTAGCTGACCGCCTTTGGATCCAACGCGTCAGGCCAAGTCCTAAATCATCCCACAAGCGAAAACGGACAGAAGACAGTAAAGATCAGAAACCCCCAGCTAAAGGGACCTCAAAGCTTTATTCTATCAAACGTCGCCGCCTTCAGGCTGACCGCAAATTCGATACACGTTCAAACGCAAACACAATTGTAATACCCGGTAGAGCTGCTAAGGCCCAGGCAAAACTCAAGCTCGACGCCCAGGCAAAAGAGTTGGCCGAGTTGAACAGACAAGCTGCATTACAATCGCAGGGCACACGGACCAGACGCGGGGTAGGATCACCCATGAAAGCGACACTGCAACCAAATACAAAGACTACTCCACAATCCTTTGGCACGCGAATCAGTGCTCGCCTTAGAGGCAATCAAGACGACGATTGGCAAGTCATTCCCAAAGAGTGGCTCAATGAAACAAATGGTACCACCCGAAAATCGGCTCGTGGAACTTCCCAATTAAAAACAGGCCTTGAAAGTGATAATGGAAGCATCAGTGATCTCACTGAATTAAGCGAGGAAAGTGAAGAAGCTAAGGCTGACACCACAGCGCCCCCTCCGCCGGAAGGTAGTCCTTATGGTGAAGTGGGACGGGAGGACAGTCCGACAGAAGAGGTATTATCAATCCCAGAGGACTTCGTTGAATGGGAAACAGTGCGTTACAACTACTTGTCCAAATGAGCGCTGAACTCATTTTGAGCTCATGTCAAACCAGATTTGTGTCACGCTCTATGATTGGGAACACATCGCGGACCGCTTTGAGAAGGTCACGCACTACACAGAGAAGGCCCTCCGGAAAGTCCTCCTCAACACGATCGTTCCTGTTGTGACAGAAGAGTTAAGGGTGAGTGTCGTCGAAATAGCTGACCTGATACCTACATTGAAATACCAATCAGGAAATTGAGAAGAAGAAGAATCTGGAAGCGGCACTGGTACACCGAAAGCGATCGTCCCGCATCGCCATCAAGGAGAGCGAAAAGGAGGAGGCACGTGCGGCGGCTAGAAAACGCGCTGAAGAAGCAGAAAAAATGAGTCGTGCACGGAGGTTGGAGGCGCGCCAACAAAAGGAGGAGGCAGACCGGCTACGTAGAGAGGCTGCGCGCGAACAGCGAAGAAAGGAACGTGAAGCTCGAGACTCAAGCAGGAAGAACTCCTCGGAATGGTATGTCGTTTTAAACCCCCATTATGTCTAAGGGCGAGCTGACTCACCTGGACCAGCCCGGATGATCAGGAATCAGAAGACCGTAAACGCAATGTGGAAAATCAAGCCCTTCGTGCATCCACGTCAACGATGCAGAACAGGCAGGTACCCACCAACGGATATGGCAGTGGCTCAAGGACTCCTGTTGGTGATGATTGGGAGTTAGATTGTGAAATTTGTCGTCGGCGCGGCATCAATGCAGTGAGCTCAAACCGCAAATCCACTCTGTTGCGGTCAGACTGAAGTATACATTAGGATGATGGAACGCCTATGATGTGTTGTGGTGCATGTTCACGATGGCAGCATATTTTATGCCACGACAGAGCAGATCAACAAGCTGGACGGCCGAAGCGAGATTGGGATGTTGTCGAGTTCTTTTGCTCCAATTGTCGTGCGAAGATGGTACATACACGATCCTTACAACCTCAACAACAGCTTTACAGTCGCCCCATCGAAAGGGCTGTCAACATCTCCCAATATCAGGCCCTGGCTGCTCAAGATCCTAGAGCCTATGCAAGTAACATTTATACACAAACGCGATATAATTCGATGCCTCAACCCTATCCAAGTGGCTCATCTCCAGCTCCTCAAGCTCAACATCCTCAGTCGCTGGCTCGCAGCTCAATATCGTTCAGTCATTACCAACCACAGGACCGTGGCTTCACCTCAATATCCAAAAACCCATACTTGCCCCACGGTAGCCCAGCATACCAAAGTCAAAGTCATACTTCCAATCCTACAATACCAATGGATCCGACCAGCGGACAGTCTGTATCAAGGACGCAGGTGGGTCTTTGGCCTTGTTACAAACTTGCAATCCTTGACTTTGCAAACCCAGCAGCATGCAGTATGGAATATTACAACGCCCGCTCAAACCCCTGGCTACCCCGTGTCATATAATACAAGCTCTGATACAAGCCTCTCCAGCAGATATCAGGTTAATGACAGCTCGACTCGACACTCCCCCATGACTACAAATGATCGGCATCGAGGATCGTATTCTCGGCCCAATGCTGAGCTGGCACAACAACAATATGGCACAACCCAATTTAGATACCATCCGTCATCCTACCAGTCCCCTTCATGAGATAATATTCTGTGAAGCGTAATCAATTTCATGCTATAGAATCCCAGACAATAGATGTTTCAATATAATGGCGGTACATACATCAACGTACACTGTTATATTTTGTGAACGCCAAGGACTCGAACGGAAAAGGGTCCTCGTCAGCAACATGATCCCTAGGAAATGAGTTAGGAAGGTACGGCATTCCTATGAGTACCAGCACTCAACTCCGTTGGTCCTAAGACGCGTAATCCACGGACGTGAGTATCTTTGCCACTCATATGATTGGCGGCAATTATTACTTGTATGACATAGGCAAATATAGGGTTTCTGAGGGAGAGTGAAAAAAAAATGAGGATGCGCGAGGACTGACGGACTGCTTCTACGATCTTACGCTGTCCCATCCTCATTGGTCTCAGGCGATATGTCAAACGTTACCCAACCATCTGGTCTCTCGAGAGGTACTATTCGAATGTCCTGGAGATCGTTTGGCCCTGTTCCAGCCCGTATCGCCAACGTGGAAGGCGTATACGAGTCGTCTTGTGGATAGCTCAAATAAATGCTGAGTTTCTATCCATTCCGAGCTTTTATCAACACAGGAAGGGGGAGATTTGGACGGGGTTTCATACCTGTATAGAAACTTTCCGTGGAAATTCAACAGTAATAAAATGCGGTTGTGGGCCATCTGAACTGCGAGAACGATACTTACAACCCCGCATGGATCGTGGATATGATGTGCACAGCTTACTGCCAGAAAGTCTCGGGGTCACCGTCACGCAAGCACTCCGTGCCAAAGCCGAATTTGTATGATGATACCGACCACTTGGCTAGAGGCGAAATGTCAGGCCAGGGCAGGGCAGGAAGTTTCTGTCGGGAAGCATCTAGAAAAAGCGTAGTGAGCTCGAGCATTGGCCACCAGCAAGTCCGATGAATCCACCTGATGGAAGTAGTTGCACGCCGTTGTCCTGGGCGTCTTGTAGGATTAGACTTCCGGGGGGAATGCTTGTGTCCATGAGGGTAAGAGCAATGATGAAATTTATTTATAGTAATTTACTTCTATTGCCCTTGAACCCAATGGCACAGCCGGAAGAAAGGCTGCCACTCGGTGACTACCAGCGATATGGCCGCCAGATGATACTCGATGGCTTTGGCCTCCCAGGTGAATTTCAACACTCATTCGAAAAAAAACTGGTCACGATGTTGTTAACTCACCTGTTCACGATCTCAAGGCCAGCTCAAGCTACAAAAAGCATCCGTGATTGTGGTGGGCGCTGGTGGACTTGGGTGCCCAGCCCTGCAGTACCTAGGAGCGTCTGGTATAGGTTCGCAGAAACCCAATGATAGACATTTTTACGCGAGTCCATATCGTGTATAGGACGAATAGGCATCGTCGATCACGATCATGTCGAGGTCTCGAACCTACAAAGGCAGATCCTCCACAGCGAAGCAACTCTGGGGATCAGTAAGGCAGAATCTGCCGCCCAATCCTTAAGGAGGTTCGCCCTCTATTTTTTTTTTTCAGTTTTCAACTCGTATACATAACCTTCGTGGCGTAGACTAAACTCGCACCTCAATGTCGAGGTCATCTCCACGTTTCTCGCAGCTGATAATGCGCTGGATATTCTTGGGGGTTATGACCTCATCTTGGACTGCACTGACAACGCCCCCACACGCTACCTGCTCTCTGATGCCGCCGTTATACTGGGCAAACCCCTCATCAGTGGCGCGGCACAGAAATTCGAGGGCCAGCTCTGTACATATAACCTAGGACCTGATGGTCCTTGCTACCGATGTCTATTCCCAGTCCCCCCTCCTCAAGAGACGATGGGTTCGTGCGCAGAGACAGGAATAATGGGGGCAGTGACTGGTATAATCGGTAATCTGCAGGCATTAGAGGCAGTAAAAATATTAACAGGGCTACATGGTCCGTTTTCTCCCCCACCCCCCAGGCGCCTCTATCCATCATTCTTGTACTTTCACAGATCTGAAGCCTTCGCTCCTGCTATATTCGGCTCTACAGGTACCACCATTCCGCACAATCAAACTGCGGTCTCGTCAGCCTTCCTGTCCTGCGTGCGGTGTGGCCAGTAAAATCAACACATTGAAGGATACTGACTATGTCCAATTTTGTGGTGGAGCGGCCCCCGATTGGGAAAGGCGGGGCCTCGTGAACGGCGATGCTGGAAGTAGAGTTACCGTTCACGTACGTACCGTCCAATTGTAAAATGTGTCCAGGCTCATTTTACCTTGGTCTGGCTTACAAACAGGAATTCCAGCAGGCTATTGCGTCGAACAAAAAGCCTGTTATAATCGACGTTCGTCCTCCAACAGAGTTCGGCATCTGTAGTCTACCCAATTCCCTAAGTACGTTCAAGGCGCCCATTCCTATACTATTTAACCAATGTATATGCCACAGATGTCCCCTTGAAAGTTCTCTTATCTGAACCTCAAATCCATATTCCTTCGAATTTGACAAACAACATCTATGTCGTGTGTCGCTTGGGAAATGATTCGCAGACCGCTGCTGCTGCACTGCGGGATGCTGGTAAGGATGCAAAAGATGTGATTGGTGGGCTCAAAGCGTGGTCGAAGCAAATAGACAACATGTTCCCATTATACTGAACTGTAGATTGTCCCGCTTTGAATTTGTTGCATTTTTGTTGACGCGTACATGCTAGGGTTTTTCATATAATACAAAGCATGATTCTAGACTTTCACTTTTCTGCAATAAAACGTCGTTAACATATTGGAATTTGGTGATATATCGGGACGTACTCTGCCCAAGTTTAAGCCATTTGGGTATCTTCTTCTCTCCAGACTTGGTAGAAGAGGCAGGTATCGTACTACTACTGCCGGCCCTTGCTGGAATGATGGTTTCTGGTGGAGGCGCGGGGATGGGGAGATCGATGGCTTGCGAAAGTACAGAAGTAGCCAGAGGGGCAGGTGTGTGTGTGTCTGATGTTGCATTTAGTCAGGGCTCACCCAAATCATTGCAGAGCGATACACACGGTTCAGCGATTCATCCTCAAACCTCAACAGCAGAATAGATGATGGCGCCAACTGCAGCTCAGCCAGGGTAAGATTGCGCACTTTGGGGTCGGAAACTTTGAGATCTCGCTTGGGTGGTGATTGGTCTGTGGAAGCCGGTTAAACTAGGGGAAAGGATAATACTTGTGTAGTACGGGACTTACAGAGGATGAATTTGATAGGCATCACATCCTCACGAAGACACCCTCGAACGAAGGCATAAACCGATCGGATCTTATTGGTGGAAGGGAAAACTTTTTCCAGTTGTGTGCGATCTGTGAACCTAATACGTATCGTTGTCTGCAGTAGAACGGTGTTGTAGGGAAAGTGTTCGATGTCATGGGACAGCACACTTGCCTGTGGCCATCGATCACGGCGAGCCTTCTCGTTGCTTTCACGAGCTGCGCGCAACTGGAGCGGGGCATTAACGAGGGCTTGTGTTCTAGCGGAGAGTGTCGCCTGAGCTGCCTGCAGATCAGAAGCAGTTGGTGTGAAGTAGTCATCTGGCAATGTCGCTGTGCGTAAAAAGGTCAATATTCAAATTTCTCATTCGATATTGGGCTGAGCATACGAAGCAATGTGGGCGTATGTGAAGATGGACGGTACACTTTAAAAGTTGGAGGGGCTTCAGGGCTCGGAACAGGTTGTTTTGGCGCAGTCTCGGTCATTGAAGGTGATAGTTACAAGTTAACTTGTGCTGCGGCTAATCCAATTCTACACAAATGCTATCACCGTACACTCTTGCCACCTCGAGACAAAACTTTCTGAAGAAAAGACCTGTTAGCGTTAATGGTCTGAACGGTTTGTGGACGGTTAAGATCAGAAAAAATTAGTCTGTCTCATCGCGTTGACCCCAGGATGCACTGGCGGGTGATCCCTTTGAAATAAGGCCAACGACAATCGAACGCAAATTACTATAAAACATCCTATAATTCTACAAAGAAAGAGAAAGATGGAAACATACCATTCGAAATGTGAGGGAGAGGAATGCTTGGACTGGGCGAAGGTTCTCTTCAATTTTTAATGGTCACCCCCGGGAGTTGCCGAGGCATATAAGATAAGATTGTAGGGTGGACAATTCCAGAAATTCAAATTGAAATGCCACACCAGCATGATAACCATTGTGGCCATGAAAGCCACGACCACGATCACGACCACGAATCTTCTGATCTCGGTCCCCAGGATAACTTGTTCACCCACATTGACCAGTCTAATGTTGTTGCCCTCAACGCCGACGGCCAAGGCCCAGAAGTCATCAAGCCATGGCACGAACGCCTAGACGAAGTCAAGGTACACCACAGCTCCGCATTGCTTCGAGAAAAAAAAGGTTTACTTATACGCCCTACTACTAGTTTCTTGAATCGGACGCGGATGATCAGATGTAGACTCCACACAAACTGAAGCTTTCCCCAGCGCGTACTAACAGTCTTGCAGGATTCTGCGCATCCCATTCACAGGCTCTGTAAGGCTGCGATCTTTGCTTCTAAAATCCGGACCTCTGGACCAGACTCCGACGAAAGTGCAGTTGGTAAGAATATCCAGCCGCTAAAAGAGGGGAGCAATCCCTTGAAATAGCAAACAGTTTGCCAATGAAGCGAACCTGGACTTTGATGATGTCGCGCAGAAGATCCCAACACAGGAATTCGACGTAGCTCCAGGTAGAGAGGTCGGGGAATATTCAATCAAGTAAGCCTTGGGCCATTCCTTCTCAGCGGAATAAATATCGCCTTATGCATATATGCGCGGATATCAGGACTGCCAAATTTTCGAACATATCCTCAATTACCCTCTTCTTTCCCGCTGCGCAAGGTGCTGAGAAGTCTAAAATCTACTATGTGGGATTCTTCGGGCACTGGACTGAGGTAGGACCACAACCTCACCTGAATTATGCTAAAACATCCCCGGCTCAAGCGCAAAAACAATCCTATCATCACGGTGTACGAAACTCAAGCTAACCTTGCAGATCACGAAAAGATACAAGGAACAGATGGTAATTTCAGCACCAACCAAAGTTAAATTTTAATACGAAAATAACTTCGCAATGTCTCTTGTACTTGTACCTGGTATTCTGGAGCGATATGCAATAATCCACCATGATGTTTCATAGGGAAGTTTTCATCTACCAGCAGTGAGGACGATTAGTTTTCTACTGAGGGTACCTGCTGAGTGTACCGTGAGAGGCACTATCGCAGCCTGGAACTGCTCATTTGCAAGGCGTGGGTGTGGTCCGATATCACTATTGTGCCGCCTGTACCAGACAGATCAGTCGGGGTACTTCAGGATTTGACAATAGATTGACCAGCCTTACAGTTGGCATTCACATCACACATCACCCTGGTCCCATCCCTCCCTCAGCATTCCGCTGCATGAACGACTGCAGCATTTCAATGCTCACATTCCCTGGCATCCCTCCTGGTGGATTCACCCCCACTGGGCGGGGCAGACCAGCAGTCGTCGTAAGGCCAGCCATGTTATTGTTCATCGCGCCAGGATTGGACGCGCCGCCCAGCATGCTCATCAAGTTGAGCCCATTCATGTTGCCCACAGCATGCGGGTTCATCTCAAATTGCGCGTTTGCGGCTGCCATGAAATTCTGCAAACCCTGCTGTTGTTGCATAAATTGTTGTTGTTGTTGTTGCTGTTGTTGCTGTTGCTGCTGCTGCTGTTGTTGCTGTTGTTGTTGTTGCTGCTGTTGCTGTTGTTGCTGGATTTGCTGCTGCTGCAATGACGCCATCTGATTATGATTAATCCCCACTCCCTCGCCTGAAGCCTGCCGCGCCGCCAGTTGTGCCTGCTGCCGCCGCATCATCTGCGCCAGGAACATATTCCGCTGCTCCGGCGTCATCTTCTGCAGCTGCGCAACAACATTCGGCGGCAGATTGAAGTTCGCTGGTGGGCCAGGCGTCGGCCTCGGTCCTGGTAACGGTGGTGCTGGCCCTTGTGCGCCACTCGATTTTGGCATTTCCGGTATACCCGTCAGCGGGAAGAAGGCGCCGACAAGGCCCACGCTTGTGATAGGGAAAATGAGTGCGTTGGTGGTGGTTTCGCCACTTGGCAGCGGCCATGCAGCCAATGCGTACTGTCATTCCAGCGTTTATCAGCATTCTATGCACATGGCATCTCACTGTACTTACGATGTTTTTTACTGTTAACAGCTGCACCAGCGACGCATAATTTGCTTGATTTGCCTTTGCATCGGCAACAGCCATGTTCGCCTTCGGAGGTTGTAAGGTACACAGCGCAGGACTGAACCGCTTCATCCAGCGCTGGAAGTCGGGGCGAGACACGGCAGGCTCTCGGGTTGGAGCGAGATTGAGGACGGGGGGCCACGTCGACGCATGGCTGTAAAATCTACTATTACGCTTGTGTTCACTCCTAAGAATGATTAACAACCGACCTTGAAGTGCTGTTGTCAGTGGGGCTTGCAATGACAAAGGCGTGGACTTCCTTCTTGTTCCCGCTGCTCGTTCCACTCCATTTTAGCGCACCAGTCCAGACAACGGAGGAGTTCTTGGGTTGTTCATTGCCCTGCGAGGACCCAGCAGCAGCGTTCATGTTGGTCGACATCGCAGGCTCGGCATTGAGCCCCTGGTGATTATTCAACTGTACATTCACCGTCCCAACCCCAGTACGCACATGTACCTGGTTTTGTCGATTATTTGGCCCTGTCGCTTGGATAGGGATTGACATTCGAGAAGGCCCAGCAGGGAGCGCCCCTTGGGGTTGTGCACCAGGGTTTTGGTTCACACCCCCAGGGAAACCTGAGTTGCTTAGGGACCGGTTGTGCAGCATGCGATTGATGGCTTGGGCGTCAGAAGGGGCAGAAGGCTGGAGCATGGGATTACTACCACCCATGAGGTTGTCGCCGGTTGTCCCAAAAGCCGGCAGCGCCGCATCTTTATTAATGAGCGAAGGAGAAGCACTTGGTCGGGCAGCCGCTGCACCATTTCCACCGACATCCTGTCCCTGTACGCCACTTTTCTGGAGCTGGTTTGCTGCCTGCTGGCGAGCTGCCAGTTGTTGTGATTGGGCATATGCAGCAACGGCATGTTTGAATTTTTGGTGCGTCAGATTTCGTTGGGAGTATTCGAGTGCCATTTTCTCGGCCAATTGGTTGTTCCCAAGTGATCGTGCGTTTTTTATTGATGCTTCCAGGTTACGCAGCTGCTCTTCCGCAGTGCGGATTCGTTCCATGATGTGCATCTGCTGAGCCCGTGCGGGTATATTGCCTTGTAAACCTTGGGATGATGGTCCGGCAGGTGCAGGAGGCGGTTGTAGGGTGGGTTGGGTTTGCGGTAGTGTAGGGGGATGGGCTGGTATTGGCGTAGGCTTCGGTGAACTTTTCCCAGTCAACTTCGGTGATGCCTCGACTAAAGGTTGAGTTAAACGTGGACGCTTGGGCTCAGCCGAGCGTTCAAGTGTAGGACTATCATTAGGCCGTTTCGTCGCTGTTACAGAAAGTTGATATGAGTATGAAAGTTGGCAGATATCGGGGGTGCAACGAACTTTTAAGGGCAGGGAATCCGGACAGTAGAATGGTGTCCGATGGGTGCTTTTTGAACCATGGGTCCAGACCTGCACCACCACTCATCTTCAAGCATGATTAGCATGTTTCGGAATGAACGCCGAGCGAAACCCTACCAATGAGAACAGATCAGAAAACTGAGGCTGGGGAATGGTATTTATGCAATTATAGCTGATATTTCGCTAAAATGGGCGCAGCGTGAGCAGTGCATTAAACATTGTTGTCCAATGTGGCACCTTTTTCAACTCTATTGGCAAGTTATCCCACGAGAGATTATCTAGAGCTGGGTTATCATTCCACATAGGGTGCTGCGATGTATCGGGAGCCGACGACGCAATGTGGAATATATGGTGGACATTGGGCTTAACCTTGGGTGGTGAAGAATCGCGCAGGACATCAAACAGCTGTTCACCAGTCAATGTGGAAGGTCAGGCATTGCGGGTTTTCTACGTGCCTCGAGGGCGGCAACCAACCCTTCCAATGCAGCCATCCCATTGCTCCCTCCTGATCCTGTTTGCCCAATGCCAATTTTCGGAAATGCTGCTCCATCCTGCATCTCTTTGAGGACCACCGGAAAGTCTTCGAAGAACCGCTTGCAGAAGAGGGGTGTTGGCATAGTTTCTGCTGTGGCATAAGTTACCAGACCTAAGCGGACCTTTCCAACGTTATGAGTAGAGAACACGCCAAGTAAGCAAATGAATACCTTGTAGTTGGGATGTGTATCTGACAAGCGCTTGAGCATGCTCGCGGTGTACTCGTAAATAACACGGCGCCATGCTTGTGCAACGACAATGGAGGATTCGATGACAAGAGCAATCGCAACCTCTGGCCCATGGTCGATTTTGGGGTCTGATACAGCCATTCCGAAAGAATGTAAGGGTATGTGGAGAAAGCTCCGAGTCGAAATGGAGGAAGGTAGAAAGAAATATGTGCTAAATTTGGGTCGGTCTTGACCTTGTGTGAACAATAACAGTCAGACACGCAAACACGTCTCTCCAATGGTAGATGTTGGGAACATAATATTACAGTATGTCATACAAGATGTCCATCTGTCTATGAGTATAACATGCACTTCCATAAATATCCATTCAAACTACTCGTCATCAAATAAAAACGGCAAAGTATCCACCCATCAGTGTCATCAAGGCGCTCAGGATCAATGCTGCAAGCGGTGGACGTTCATAGCCCAGCGCGCTATTCCCAGAGGCGGCAGATGATTGAGGGCCGTACACCGCGAGCCATGAGCTAAAATCCATGACGACACCTGTTCCTATAGGAGTGTGAGGTATTGTCGCTATGTCTGTGGCGGTAAAGAGGTCAGCGACACGGGTAGTGACGCCATTGATAACAGTGGTATATGTGTAAGGAGTTGGCCCCCCTGGCGTCCCTGTTGTTGGTGCAGGCTGGCCAACGGGGCCCTGTTGGCGTGTGGTAGTGTCGACAGCGACGGGTAGTATAGTGCTGGCAGCTGTTGCAATAGGAGATGTCGTTGGAGGTGTGGGAGCTGATGAACTGGCTGACGGGACTGGGGGCGTCACGGAGGATAAAGCGGGGGTAGATGGAATTGTTTGGCTAAATCAAAGGCTGTAGCAACGAAAATGATTCCGAGTTGTTATTTACATACATGATCTGTGTTGTAGGACCAGCGGCATTTGAAGTAACGACAACGACAATTGAATTTCCTGCACTGCGGAGAAATATGAGGTGAGATGGCCATGATCATTGGCACCAAGGCCACCAAACTCACGCATCGACGGTTGTCAACGTTTGAGCATCAGCAAAGACTGAGAACAATGCCAGACAAGCCAGTATGCATCGGCGCATTTTATTTTCTATACTTTGTCGTAGGGGGTATATCGATGAGGACTCGGAGGACGATGTAAGTAATTCGACAGTACTTGCTGAGCTCTGAACACGTGATGCACAAACATAAAGGCTATGCTTGGTCTTATTTGTCCACCCTTTTTCACATTTTCGTGTCCACCAAAATTGGATGATTGATCGATTTTGGCGTCTTCACCGCGTCTTGTCCACTCAAATCTTGTTTCCTCCCCCTCGGGTTGCAAATTTCTCAATCTCACGTCCCGCATATAAGAAGATGCCTCCGAAGAAAGCAGCAGCTGAAAAGAAAACTCTGTTGGGGAGACCAAGCAACAATCTCAAGATTGGCATCGTAGGTTTGTTCTCCCTGATGGCTATCATGATCATTCATTTACTCTTTGTTATCCAGGTGTCCCAAACGTTGGAAAATCCTCCTTTTTCAACGCTCTTTCTGAAACCGGTGTGTCTCTTCGCACTGCAGTGACTCTGCCTCTGAGATATGTTTCGATTAGATCTCGGGAAAGCCGCCAACTTTCCTTATGCAACAATAAATCCCGAAGAAGCGCGTATACCTGTTCCAGACACTCGCTTTGAATGGCTATGTGATGTCTATAAGCCAGTCACGCGCATCCCCGCCTTTCTTACGTGTATTGACATCGCCGGGCTCACAGCAGTCAGTGTTCACAGCATCTCGTTATTACAATTCGCACAACTTATTCTTTTCAGGGTGCTTCAACAGGTGCCGGATTAGGAAATGCCTTTTTGTCGCATGTTCGTGCTGTCGATGGTATTTTCCAAGTCATCCGTGCCTTCGATGACGCCGAAGTTATCCATGTCGAGGGTGACGTTGACCCCCTGCGCGATATGGAGATCATCCAAACAGAATTGAGACTCAAGGACATGGAATGGGTAGAAAAGGCTTTGGATGGACTGAAGAAAACGACAAGAAGTCTGGGTAGCAACTCTCTGGCAGATAGAGCAAAGAAGGAAGAGATTGTGAGTCAATTATTGATATACCACAATCATTTCAATGAATAATGCTATGCCAGGCCACAGTGGAAAAGATATACAAAGTCCTTACGGTCGATAACAAGGATATCCGCAAAGCAGAGTGGAGTAACAAAGAGGTGAGCTTCTGGCCCTTATTTCTACATGACGAAAAAGAGCACAATCTTGCTCGATAACCCAGCTCGTTGAGGAGGGAGTAACGCCCCACAATTTCCATGAAATTCTTTTGCTTTTCTGATCCCATTTCTTCACCCGTTTAAAGAAGTATCACTAACTCTATCACATTATAGGTGACTATTTTCGCAACATTTATAGAAAGATGAGAAAGAGCTTCAAGCTCGACAACCCAGCTCTTCGAGGCGGGAGTAACGCCCCAAAAATGCCATTGAGAACATGTTAATGGCTGACTTCATAATCTTGACCCTCTCGTCGTTTCATGTATCTCTTGATATATTTTCTCTTAGATCGATGTCGTCAATGGACTGCAACTCTTGACAGCAAAACCTGTCACATACCTGGTCAATTTGAGTGAAAAGGACTATATTCGGAAGAAGAACAAGTGGTGGGTTTACGCGTTTCTTGCCCACTGCTGCATTTCTGAACTCAGCTCTTGTATGATAACAGGCTCCCTAAAATCAAAGCCTGGATCGACGCAAACAACCCAGGCGATCCCCTCATTCCCTTCTCCGTTGCCCTGGAAGAACGTCTCGCGACAATGTCGCCCGAAGAAAAGCAGGAAGAGGAGAAGAAGGTCGGAGCCACGAGCGCTTTGCCGAAAATCACCCAAGCTGGGTATAGCAGCCTTGATGTCGGTTTCACTCATTGCCTTCCACTACTTTTTGTTAAGATCTCACTAATCTTTCCCAGCTGATCCGTTATTTTACATGTGGACCTGTTGAGGTTCGGGCATGGACTATTCGAAAGGGCACCAAGGCGCCGCAAGCAGCGGGTGTGATTCAGTATGTGCCTTTCCGCCACTTATGTGTTCGGTTTCTTATTTGCCCGGAAAGCTCCGACTTTGAGAACAAATTCGTTTGTGGTGAAATCATGACATACGATGACTTGAAGGAGCACGGCAGTGAGGCTGCCGTCAAAGCTGCGGGCAAACTCAGGCAACAGGGCAAGCCATATGAGAGTACGTCGAGGTTTCAAGGAGTATATCGTTGTTCACTGACTTGTTCTGCTGAATAGTGATCGACGGCGATATCGCCTACTGGAAAGCTGGGGGTTAAATATTGAATCTTTTGTGTTGCCGAGAAGATAAAATTTAACATGTAGATTGTTCCCCATAGCTGCGTTCAGTTGCAGGTTACTTAAGCTTACAATGGACGCGAACGACATTCATTCCCTTGATGGCTACAGCGTTCAATATGTCCGCATTCCTCTGTTCCCATCTGTTTCCAGGAGCCACCACATCCTTTTGAATGGACAAAAGTCACCGCATTACCCCTCGATATCACCCACTCCTTACATCTGAAGGCCCACAATACCTCCTCTTCTGTGTTGGTGTATCCTCGGTATTGAGGGTACGCCGTCCCTCAACTGTGATGGAACCGGCCCAATAGACGCTGACGGGGATTTGGAGGACCAGGGAACATATTAATTACTACTGGTCAGCGGCTGTAGGCAAGTGTGATATTGCCATTGTACATAGCGTGACAAAGACTGTTCACTCAGGAACTTGCTGGCGCTGTTAACCTTGACGTTACCAAAACCGAGACAATTGGGTCCTCCCACTGGTAAAGGAAGTGGAAGACACCCTTTCACATCGAATTGCTGGAGCGCGATATCCAGTGTTTGTGGGCAGGATTCAAGAAATTTTTAGGGACTGGTGTGCATACCATTCCTCAAGTCCGGGGCTCTTTTACAGTAACGTGCTTCATTTTATTTTTAGGTTGTACATACCTGGTTTCGTCGCTCCGACTTTGTCTTTCCCAGCTGCTTCAGCTCCTTGTACAGAACCGTCCAAGTCGCCATGAAGGTGTGGAAGGTCTCAACGCCATCGATGATATCCGCAACGGCTTGTTTGAGTCCAGCTGGCGTTTGATAACCGCAGAGTAGCTGTTCTCAAGATGCGCCCACCTGTATATCGCAATCAGAGTCGTGGCCCAGTCTGACTACCTCCTCCCCCTCTTGGTTCTTGGACAAACTTTCATTTTCCCAACTGTCCCACATTGAAGCTTTTAGTAAAGCCCCCTCCTTCCATTGCGATCAAGTTCAATAACTTAGTATAACAGCGTCAGATGAGTATAACAGCAGATAGCCATGCGGAACGATAAAACGTTGAACTCCGAGTCGCTGCGGACATAAATGGCGGGCAAATTTTGCCTCCTTCACCTGGTTACTCTCGATGATGCTCGCAAGACCAGATCTGGTTTCTGTAGCGACCCCACAATCGAAATATCCATTACAAAATGGGAACTGGAATACATGGGGGGTCACTGCATTGTCGCACCACCTGCCAGTGAAAGACCTTAAAGGCTTGCAAGTACAGCTGTCCGAACCTCTATCTGCCATTTCCGACAGGATAATCGCGGAATCCGAGCTGAGCGTTGAATGCTCGCCCCACATCATACGAGTCTCCCGGCTTACCGCGGGCTTTCCTCGCGACCATCAGTTTCCCAATAGCAAGCTATATATACTTTGGCTGCTAAGGGAAACGAGGAGAACGGATTACGACTTGATCTTGCTTTGCGTATCCAGATCCTGCATCTCGGATTGAGATGGGAGTTTATCTCAACAACAGGTGTCAAGGGCAACAGAGTCGTACATCGTTAACTCGTGTTGTCAAAATTTGAAGGGTATACAGTCCAGACTGAACAGCTATCGCAAGCCTACCTGAGTGGCAGGCTTTGCCTGCGTGAATGGTGTTACCCCCCTTCCCTCGCTTTGCTCCGTATGGCGAATGTGCATGCACCAGCCAGTTTGGTAACCCTGCCAGAGTGGTCGTGTTATACTCTCCAAGGGCACCTGCACACTCACGCTCATGGCTCCAGCAACGGCCTAGGTATTGATGAGATGGAGAACTCAGGTGTTCATTCCACAGTGAGTGAGAGTATACCTTGGTGTACAAGCCCATTGGATCAGTCACATCGACAAAGCCTTCGCGATGGGTTGCTTGTGTTGAAAAAAGCCTACAGAGTGTGAGACGATGGCAAGGTTCATCGAACGGGTTGAGAGACGGGACAAGGAGGTACATGCTCTACCCAGCGCGTCATCTCAATTATTGTGGGCGCATGACGGAGATTGCAGGTACCAGAACCTCCCGTGAATCGATTCATGTATTTGGTTAGCATTTCGTGTATGAAAACTTCACGAACTTGCATGCAGATGACTCGAGATGAGGGAAGTGGAGATAGCTATGTCCACCCTTGAATATATGTTCAATAGCTGTAGTCAAATAAGATCCCAATCCCCCAACGCTGAAAAACGAGTCAAATCACCCAAGGAATCTAGAGGGTATCAAGAGCAAAAACTCACAAGCACTAAGGGCGCGGTCCCAAATCAGTTGGGCAACAACTGTGCCCACTCACCAATTCTCAACTAGTTGAAGGAACTTTGGATTTTATGCGTTCAACGTGGCAGACGCTGAGGAACGCAGGTGCAATACGGATAAGAAGTTAAGGTGATATAGGACAAAATGGCTGGAATAAAACAGGGTCATCTTCGAAAAGTATCTTTCGATGTCGAGTCACGCTCCAAGCGTCGTCTGTCAGTTTCTCGGTCCATCTCCCGTTGCGTTTGATCTTTCCGCACCCGGCGCCTAACATCCACTGGCGTCCTACTCCTACTTCGGCTTCGAGGTCGCCGTGGGGCGTAATCGCGGTCACGGAGGGCGTTTTGTTCCCTCGAACGGCGCCGAGGGGACCACGACCGCGACCGATCGACGGACCTACGCCTCTCTACATGGTGGGATGTAGTCCGCACATGCTCGCTGTGCTCTGCCTTCTTCATTTCCTTCCGCAACCTCTTTTCCTCCTTGCGTTCCGCCTTTCTGCGCCGTTTCTCCTCTTTCTCCAGCGCCTTCTTGGAATCGGCAGTTTCCTCCTTTACAGTGGGACTCGCAGCTGTCGGTGATGATGCTGCACCGTCCTCGGAAGGCTTAGGTGCGGTCTTGGGTGCGGGCTCAAACCCCCTGCATTCACATCGCATCAGCTTAACCCACACAGCTGAGTATCAGAATAAAACATACAAAGCCACGGCAAGCGCGTCCGCCTCCAATTCCTTCACTTTCCTGATCTCCTCTGCCCTCTCTGCGTCGCTCTGTTGTTTCTCACGGTTGTACCAATGGACATCCTTGTTCTTTTGCCACCGTCCCGTAGGCGCATTGATACTATGCCCAAGGTAATTCTACGCATTATGTTGTAAGAAGCCTGGTTAAATTTCAAAATGATGTACATACCTCTCTGTCTTTGTCCGCAGATACATCTGACCATTTGAACTCGGCCTGTCCTCCACGCGTGCCTCCTCGAATGGGTTCAAACATGATTGATATATCTTCAAGGCGAGAAAAGCTGGTACAAGAAAGGCAATAAGTTCTAAATCTAACAAGCCCAAATACCGTTTGGGAGCGGTCACAGCATGTAACAACACCTGTGACAAGCGTTCTTGAGCAGCCATGGCTGGACGGCCAGACCCGCAAAATCCCAAGAAATCATCCAGTTTCTTGTCGGGAGTCTTTGGATTTGTATCGCGCGAGTTAGAATCCTTTGTAACCACCGCAACAGGAGGCACAATCTACGAAGTTTGTCTTTTTTTTTTTGTTCTTTGTGTATATGGTGGTTAACGCGTGTGGACCAGGATTGTGCTTCACCGCCAGATTTACGCGTTGATCGTCAGGAAAGCGACGCGCAATATGACAAGGACTATACCCCGCCTGGGGACAAACGGGCAGACGCTCGAAAGCGGCATCCCACTTCATCTCCTGGACCATCTTCACACCCATATCGCCACAAAACACCCCGCGAAAAACGCCCTGCAAAATCCAATAGATCCAGAAGGCGAACACCGACCCCTCTACCGCAGGTTCGATGTGGTATGTCCGCGCTCTGCACCTCGTCCCTTGTGACCACACACTAAATACCACAAAGAGTCATCGTCTCCCTCTCCATCCCCGTCTCCTCCACCTTTATCCCGCGCTCTCAAACGTCGTCCCTCAATCAGCATGCCTGGCTCTCTGTTTCCACGCTCGCCCTCCATGGAGCCAGATGCCCAGCGCCGTTCCTCTACCAGCACTGACCGACACGTCCACTTTGCTTCCGGATCCACCAACGCAGACCGGGTCCTTGAGAAAATCTCCAAACCCACGCGACGCGTACAGCCGTCTGGCCACAGCCACAGCCCCGAAAGCAGTCCTCCTGTCATTCGCCCGCGCATGATACCCTCTGTCAAGGCCGCAGTAGAACGGTTCCATGTCGGCGAGGACGACGCAGATCCCTCCATCCTTCTGCCCAGCCCGACTGGCTCCCCTATGAAGGGCGTCAAACCGGGTGCAACCCGACGACATCATGATCCTCAGCCCACTGACGACAACGATTTTTCAGATCGCATTCCTGCAAAGAGGAAGGGCAAGGGCCGTGCCTTGGAGGCGTACGATACTGACGACACGACGATTTCGCACGTCCAGGGAAAGGAGGAGGAGCTCGTCGCTGCTAGGGAAGAGCAACGGAGACACGAAAGGCGTTGGGAAAAGGAAACGGCGCGAGGTATCGAGGAGGCCCAGCAGAAGGAATCGGAGAAGCAGCGAGACAAAGACAAGATAAAACTGCTAGAGGAAGAGATACAGCGTCTGAAAGAAGAGGTAGGATCAAGGTCCATTTTGTCTGGCATGCCGCTCTAACATTTGCCATTCAGCTTTCAAGAAGGCCGATGCATGGTAGTTCCGTCCTTCCATTCGCCCCGCCCCCACCTCCTCCACCTCCACCTCCTCCACCACACGGCAGCATTCTACGCCTTCCAGTATCTGGCGACCCCGAGAGGCTTTTTGTGTCTGCCCGGGCGTCTCTAAAACACGCACCTACACCTGTCGAAGCACCCATCAACCCTCTGCCAGGTGGCAAACGACAAGGACAACCTACAGTTGGTATTTCGGCAGACAAGATGGCAGCTTTCTTGAATGAGATGAAGTCGGTTCGCTTAAGGCGGGTGTCCAGTAACCCAACACCACTGTCTGCGGTGGACGCTGGACCGTCCCGCAATCCAGTGGAAATACCAGTCCGGGCTAGCCTTCCGAGTCGAAAATCTCTGCAGCATTCAGGGTCAGGGTCCATAATGAACGGCAATTTCATAGGCAATCGGTCTCTTGATTCATCTCACCTCGTAGCTGGATCATCCCGCCGAGCAACGGACTTCCAGGTTGGCGAAAAGAGAAAGCGAACCAACGACTTTCAGGAGGATCTCCGTGCGTCCACTATTGCAGTCTACTCGTTCTTTTGCTAACCTCAACCATTAGGTGCTGCTGTCAAGCGTCGTTCAGTGGCTTCGACCGAGTCTAGCTTTGCATCGGCACGAACGCTTGAGAGGCCTCAAGCACATAGTACCCCTGCAGCTTCCCTTTCCCAGCCATTCCTTCCTTCTTCTGGTCCAGAATGCCCATCAAGCAGTGAGCACCATGGGACCTCTCTCGCAGAAGCACCGACTCCCTCTCTTTGCTCAGACAACGATAGAGAGGACGACGCAACTGACCGACCCCCTTCAACACCCCCCTTCGTACCGTCACGAGCCGTGTTTCGTTTCAAAGGCATCGGTGTTCCTGTAGCCCCACAATTGTCCACCGAGGTCATCGATGTCGACATGATTGACGATGATGCAAAGGAAAAAACGCATGAACGGCGCTCTTCTACACCAAAGGTGTCGGCAAAAGCTGCAAAAGCGAATGCAGTCGAGAGCATCTTTGACCGTCGTCCTCCGTCATCACCGATGCCAAACAAGTCTCCCCGCAAGCCTCGTCCCCCGCGTTCTGTCCGACAGGCCCGTGTATCCCCCGCTCCTGACAATTCCGACGGCGAAGACCCGCTCTCACTGTCGTTCTCCTCCCCAAGCCACGACACCCAGGCGACAACCTCGACCGCAAAGCCCAATCCAGCAATTCCTTCCACCAACGATAAACAACAACCCCACAACCCGCGCAGAGACTCTTCCCAGCGCAGGTCTTCTGGTGTGGGCAGCAGAATCCCAATAAGCACAGCCCGCATACGTTCAACGTCGCGGCCGCGGCGCCCGCAGTCGCTCAAGGACGAGCTCGGGAACGCGGCGCTGCGGCACGACCTCGATCTGGGGAACGATCTCGACAGCGGCGTTTTCACTGGCGTCGGGAGCATGAGCAAGACGCGCGGGTTCCTCGCCCACGGCGGTGCGGGGGGTCCGCCTGTCTTCATGGGCGCGGGGTACGTGGAGGGCGCAGACGATGGGGGGAGCGACGACGGCGACGATGAGTGGAAGAACCCTTCATTCGAGGATGACGAAGAATATCTACCGCGGACTCGATCTCGAGGGAAACAGCGGCGAGGGGCATCACGGACACGACGCTGATTTATATATTATTCTGTCATCTTGCTTTCCTTGCTTTTTTTAATACTCCTTGCATACCTGTATGTATGTACGCCTTGTGTTTCCCTCGTCTAGTCTTACATATCTATCTCTGTATATAGTTGTATTGTCGCCAAATCTTATGTTGTGGAAGGATTAACAGTCCGCGCAGCTCATTGTGCCATTGCGTAGTTAATGCAATTAAAGAGGTGCATAACGAGATGGATGTACATCTTGAAGATCGTATTACGGGGCACAATGATGGAACAGGGCAAGAAAGCGAAAAAAAGGGGAACAGGGTGCTCCAGTACGATAATGATAGATCCGATCCCAGATCAGTCCATGAACAAAGAAAAAAGGGACATTTACTTTTACATACGTCGACATACTATCGATAGCCTTGATACGAGTCATAACTGGGCGGCACAGAGATGGGTGACACGGCAGTCTGCTGGCCGGCGATGGACGCCCTCACTGCAGCATAAGGATCAGCGTATTGCATCGTACGGCTGACTCTGGGGCCCATATCTGGCTCAGGGAGAATTGGCGGACCACTGGTATCTGTCCTGCCCGGCGACGGGGTTGCATAGCTGCTCGTATATGCGCTGGACGCATTGGTGTATCCAGGGGACGAGGTGCCAAAGCCACTGGGAGCGGGATCTGAGAATGCGCCATATGCATCCATACTTGGTCGCCCGGCCGCGATGGTTTGGGGGGCAGGAGGTGCATAGGTAGAAGGGCCACTTGAAGCAGCGTTGGATGAATAAGGTGCGTCATATCTGTGATTGTCTGCGAAAGGTGAATCCGCAGCATTGGAGTTGTCATATCGAGCATTCGAGGAAGCGGGGGGGATGTGTGTATAGGATGCCTCTTCCTCGTCCTCATCAACTTCTTCGACATCAGCCGGTCCTTGAGGTCTTGCAAAGGGAGGGTCACGGTGTGCATGGAGCTTGCCTGAGCGCCAATCGAGGATCAAGAATGCAAGAGACGCCGCCCAGAAACCTGGTGTAGTTCATTAGGGTTTTCTTAGATATAGGATATTTTTGAAACGTTCACATACAAAAAGCAAGCCAGAAGAAAATGGCTGCAGCCTTTTTCGTATTACACCAGCCGGGTAAATTCTTCTTGAAATCGTCACCTCCCTCCTCAGCGTGCGGGTCATTATCCGGATTTTTGCAGCCAGGTTGTGTCCATGCCGAGATGGTGACAATGAAACTAGAGCGACGTCAGTATGCTTCATCAAGCCCAGAAAGAACCAACGAACGCTATGAGCAAACTGAAAGTCGTCCCAGTGCCTGTGAGAATAAAGCCGACGCGTACTTCCTTTAGCGTCCTGGCAAGTCGCACAAGCTTGTCGTGTTTCTCATATATAACGGGAACCGCCAGCATAAACGCCGAGAGAAACATCCCCGCTACTGACACGAAAATCGCGAAACCCGTTAGTCCTGCTGTTTTGGGGCACACAGATCAACGACGCGTCATGTGGGCAAAGTGAACATTACGCACAAGGACCAACATGCCACTTTGCTTGAAAGCTAGCAACGCTGGCGAAACAGGCCATCGCGAGAAAATTGAAAAAGATCTGGGATGCACATAGGACAATAGTTCGTTTCGGCACAACCATCTATGAAGCACAAGGAAGGGGGAAAACGCGTCAGATGTCAGTTTCAGGGCTATAACAAGGGAAAAATAAGAATGAACCCATAGCCATATAAGCCATAGTAGTGGAATGAAGAGAAGAAAGGCAAGTTGGCCTTCGCTTTCAACTCCCATGTACGATGAGGAGCGGAAACAACATGACGGAATTACGTAAATAAAATAAGGTTGTATAGACAGCCAAAAGCCGAGACTGCAAGATAGGCATAGAAATGGAAGGCAAATACAGGGCATAAAAGAACAGGATTCAAAT
>JASFDG010000013.1:102171-119583 GCA_036937095.1 Phaeolepiota aurea
TATCTTCCCGCCTGACCTATTTCGAGTGAGTGAACCAGCATCCCGTCTTCTGAAATACTACCCACCGCGAAACTCCCAGCTTGTTGAGACCCATGGCCACAAAGCTAGCCTCAGAATAGGAAAACTTTACATTCTGAGAACCGAACTACCGCCGGTTGCTTGAATACCGGGAAATTAAAAACACATTGGCATTTCCTCTCCCTTTTCCATGAAGATTACTTGTATTCGGCAGGGCAGCTTTTCTTAACCCTGAATGACTGATTTTATCTACTTTGGGAGCGCATGGGAAATCCGACCACTAGGGCCGCCGATTTGGATAGCCCTTAGCCTTCAAGCTTGTAGTCTTGAAGCGGACACCAGGTTGCGGGCGCTACCAAATCCCGACTTGCTTTAGCGCCCTTGGTTTGAGCGCAACACCCACAGCTTACGTTCCCGTATAATGATGATCCAGATTCTTAGAAACAAAAGAGACATGAACAAGAACAAGGAGGCGCCTACCTCCCATTTCTGGAATCCAGGTACCGTATGGATCGATGGCTGATTTAGTCTTGGCCATTTCTCAGGGTCGACCTGGCAGGACAATAGGGAACTTCACGGATTCATCAGGCGGCGTATTGTTAGAATCAATACGGCGTCAAAAGAAGCATAAAAAAAGTCTGTCAGTGGTTAAATTAATAGCCCAAACGGTTGTCGGAGGAGAAAACAAGAGCCATAAACATCCGATATTTTCAATGTCTTTCCAAAAGAACATTGATCAGATTGGAATCCTCGACGCCCACAAGAACACACACTGGCTTTACACAGTGGAAGAACAACAACGATGCACCCTATAAAGACCAGCGCACTATCCCTGGCCATGACCATCTCCACATTCCTCGCCTTCACCCATGACTTCGATCCTCGACCTCCAAGAATGCGCACTCACTTCGCCTGTGATAGAAAAATCTGATTGCATCTATCGCTGGGACAACGATTTGGATTACCTACATACCCTCGACGGCCACTGTACCAGGTCTGATTCCGAATATCCTCAAGAGTTTGTGGATGCTTTCCATGACCATGAACTTGCCTTCGGATTTCAGGGCCCAGATGGATACTCTTTGTGTGATAGAGTGAGCATTCGGATTTATGACCATGCCCACTGAGTAATACTCATCCTTGCCTCTACCAGAGTTTTGCCGACATCGCGGTGTCGGACTCTTTGCAAATAGAAGATCCTGTTGTCTGGGACGCACCTCTGTTATCTGGGCTGATGCGCTTGTCTCAGCCTCCAATCGATTCACCCTTGTCAACAACGACAACGATCTACTCGGATGACAGCAAGGCCTGGCTAAAGAAGGAGGGCGATGAACAAGCCTCGTCCTCTAGCATAGCGTGTGCGGGCAGTGCAGGGGGTGAAGTCTTCGAAATTAAGCCAATTGGTAGTCCAACCACCAGTGCGGTCGTCCCTGCAGCTGCTATCACCGCCCTCAGCCCGCGTCCCAGGCCTGTTGATGACCCAAACACTAATTCGGTTGCTTGGGCGTCAGTCGACATCTCCCGGTTTTCCTCCACCTCACCATCCCTTCCCCCATCTACGCCTTCAGATAGCCCATTGGCCAACATCCTTCCTCTTGATCCTTCCACCGCAACATCCAGCAACTTGCCCATACCGTTGGATAACTCACCCCTCAACCTTGCCTTGGATCTGGAAGTCAGCGGCGCTGGTCTTGCCGCAAACAACCCACGGTCCACCCCACCCACCAGTCGACAGACCAGTGTAGCAGATAGCGAAGCATGGGTTATTCCGGAACATTTCCCAGCGACGCTTCGCCGATCCAAAAGAGGGGGACCCCGACAGGAGGATTTAGATATAGATGATTCACCTCGCTGCCAAACGCGGCCCACATCTGCCTTCGGACTCAAGCAGAAACGGAAGAGAGATGCACAGGACGACTCGGACGACTACGTAGAAGATGATGACGATGAATACGATGAGGGCTATAGCGGCCAAAAGAAATCGACCAAGGGTCCTCGGCGCCATAAACGACAAAGATCCCAACAGGCATCGCCCAGAGAAGAGCTGGACTCTGGCCTTGGGCTGCTTGATCCTGACCTATTCACGAAGCAGAAGGGAAATCGGCACCAATGTGCAGTATGCAAAAAAGTGTATGGTCGACTGGCGGATGCAAAGCGACATCTGGCATCTAAGCATGGGATCGGCAGGTCGACGGAGGAAGTCATTTGCTCGATTTGTGGCCATCAGTTGTCGAGACCTGATTCCAGGCTTCGGCATGAGAGGTCGCACTATACAACGATGTCAGGAGGACCTGAGGGAGAGTCAGAATCAGCCGTTGATGATCAATGATCATCAACAACTTCGCTTTGGTAACTTATCAGATATGTATTAGATATGGCCCCTTTTATAACCCCGCCAGGGATTAGGCAAATTAATATAGAGCATGGATGGCTAAAAGTACCAGAATTCTGTAAAGACTCAAGTTCAAGTTCAGTGTCAGTACGAATATATGTAGCACAATGGACACTTGTGACTCATTATGACTGTAGAGAACAAGGTACTGCCCTTGGACAGATAGCTGTTGAAATTTCTTGCCTCGTTTCGGGGGAATGGGGTGGTATCAGAATGTTCATATCCTGCGTTGCATTGCAGAGCACCATGACCATAGTTGCGTCAGTCGGCAATAAAGATAACCGGGATGCACAGACTTGCTTACCCTGAAAACGGCTTGTTTAGGCCCACATGCGCAGTTTCGCCAGAACTGCTGTCATGCAACCAAACATGAAATGGACAAGAAAGGCTTTGGAAGACTTTTTCGTCTTGAACGTTTTGGGTAAACCCCCAAGGCATCAATACATCAGCGCCCATCACTGCAATTACAACAAGCTTGTTCCTTTCTGACAAAGTTGCACTATACCCGTACTTCGGAGCTTGGGATTTACGGCCAAGTATTGCAAAAGATCACGCCAGGTTTTTGTCAGTGCAGAACCGTCTTTGGTGACTATCCCACCAGATCCTGTACAGCAATTAACACCCCTCCGTGGTGTCCTTAGGTGTCCTTAACAGCCCACACAGCCGAATTAGTATCCTCTCGGCCCGCCGCCTGTGTTCCGCTGCTCTCGCCGAATCCTTTATGTACGAGTGCCACCAAAAAGAGCTGTTCAATCGTACACCCAAGCATCTTATAAATGTTCTCGCTCTTTTATTGCACTCCACTTTCTTGTCAAAACACGATTCATTTCTCTAACTAACCTCCCTCGCTCCTACCATGCTCGGTGATGATCATGATTCAGAACCTATCTCCATCACTATCCTGCCTTCCAGCTCCTCGTCCGTTGCTGTACCGTGGGTCATCTTTTCGACTAATCTCTGCAATCGCTTACCGCAAGTTCACAGTATCTATGACTCTGTCCTGTTCTCAAATAATAGCAACGGATGGAACGAATGGCGGTCTCGGACCTCGCTGGAAGACAGTCCTTTTTCCGCTACCGCCGGTGATGGTAAATTCACTATCCAGAACCCAGCGTATGATGTGCTCATTCCTTCCTTTTAGTTTTCCAGGAAGCTCCATTGGACGATTTGTACGACCCAGAGTCGCTGCAGCTGTTCTATCCTCAAAATAGCATCCTCTGTTTCTCCAGTACCGGGCTTGATGATGAATCAAGCAGCTCTGCCCCTCCACAGCCTGTGTACGCCGCAGGCTCCTCCGAGGACATGTCGTACAACGACGTATTTTGCGACTACGTGGCAGGCCAACCGGCACCCATGGACGGGCATTACCCTCCCGCCGACATCCAACTTAGCAGCATAGTTGCATCATTTCACCAGCAATATCCTCCTCCCTCAACGCCTCCGCCGGCCCAACAAGCGCTTATATACCCCCCGAATGAGTCGTATCATGTCGTTCGGGACTCAAGCGAGCCTTTCAACGGTCATGGGCAGAATTCCTTTTCACCAAACCATGTTGGCCTCTCTCCAACAAACACAGTTTACTCAATTGATACCTCTCCTACCACGACTAGATACCACCTATACCCAGATTACAGTCCCCCAGTGCGGAGAATTACCAGGCCGTGTCATCCGACCCTACGTCTAGGCGAGCATCCTTCGCCCACCGGTTCTGTTACTGTAGTTGAAAGCGGCAGTGTCGCAGGAAGTCGCACGCCTTCGACGTCCGCACCATCACCCCTCGACGACGATCAACGTGGGCGTGAGAGAGAACTCTGGGACTCTTCCAGAGCGACAAATCGACACCGCCCCTACCCTAGTGCCAGAACCAGGTCACTGAGCACGTCCAGGGTAGCCAAACAGAAAGACTCACCAATTTGCTTCACCCGACCGAGATCGTCAAGCGCTGCCTGTCCCGAAGGGGTTAGAGCTCCTCCAGATGCCCCTGCTCATTCCCCCCAATACCTGACAGTGCCAAGTCGGAGTAATCCTGGATCGGCTAGACTGGACAACCAGTCTTTCGGAGAGTCACAAGCATATGGCTCTCCTGGTAGTGGCCTTACACCTCCTCACAAAATGATACCCCTCTATTCCAGTTTCCACTCCCCACCCGTGATAACATGGGCTGATGTCCCACAAAGCATCCACCAAAACGGCCGCCGTGAACCGCCGAAAAGCCGGGACGGGAGTGTGGACAATGCACACGCTCGCCGTCTCACTCCCATTATAGAGTTAGCCAAGGCGGATGATGGTGTCGTCCGCCACAAAGTGGCTACAGACGCCGTCGTCAAAGCGGCCCAAAAGCGCAGGAAGAATCCTGTGGCACAATTTAAGTGCAACATGCCTGGGTGCGGCGCTGATTTTACGACAAATCAGAACCTGACCAGTGAGTGTGTTGTTGACAACCTTCAACCTTATTTGTCGAGAGCGCTAATATTTACCTCTCCGCAGATCATTTAAATTCCCACAATGGCATTCGGGCGTTTAAATGCGTTCAGTGCAACCAGGACTTTGGCACGGCGCATGTTCTAACCCGACATCGTTCCAAATGCACAGGTCCGAAAGGCACTCGACCCCGACCTTCGAAAAAATGAAAACCGCACCTCACCTTGTTTACCACCCATTCTCATTTCGGAAATGTTCTATTTATGGCATCCTCGGCATACTCAAGAGGAAATACGAAAAAATGTTTATTTATCGCCCACCACAGCATCGAATCATCGAACCATCGCATTTCGCATTTCGCATCCACCTGTTCCATCATCAGTCACGCCGCACCACCATTTCCAAACAGACAGAACTTTCGGCAAGGTTTAGATCTTTTTTCTCTCTTTCTTTGTTTATGGCTGTGCCATAGTTTTCGGGCCCAATTTATTCTTTGTGGGATATAAAACATATATCTGCGGCGTTGAAGTTGGATATTGGATGATCATATACCTTTTTTCCTCTACTGATCTGATAGTACTTTATGAAGAAAAAATGCCGTTTAACCATGCTCATTTTGAAGAACCACACACCGAGCGTATTCAAAAAGGGTTCATCGCCAGATGCCGTCGATTATTCATATCTCGGAAGCATCCCTTCTTGTGCGTCGTTTTGACGGCTTTTTGATGACCTCGTGGTTAGCATGCTCATTTGTAGCAAGCAATACAGATGTGCGTGTGACAACATCAGATATGGCACGACATTCTAGCGTTCCACACCAGGCCCCCGCACGCACCTCTGTAGCTCGACGGCTGTGCATCGCCGTCACCGGTCAGGCGCCTCAAGCCCTTGATGGACTTTTGCTCGATTCGGGACTGTGACGGAAGGTGAGCGTCAAACTAGGCGCTTGGTGGCCACAACGTTTTCACACGGGCTGTGAAACGGAATTCTGGAAGGCCTCTTTCGGAAGCACAGTTCTGCCACATGCATCCCTCTCGAGGCGCTGTAGGGGCCATGGGATAGTTGAATTCTGATGAAAAATTGAACTTTGTTCCGGAGTTATTCGCTACCACATAGCTCGCTCAGGTGGAAGGCTCCGCCCAAATTGCAGTATGACTCGGTCAAGTTCTGCAGTGCATTTCAGACAGATGGTCACAGCGACGTACATAAGTGATATATATTATTTTTGGGATCATCATGTTTGGATCGTATTAGAGAAGCTGCGGCCATGTGCGGCTTCACCAGTGACCACAGCCCTCAGAAAACATAACTTCATCTTCACCGATTAATCCCTGCCTGATAAACATTTGGAACGTGTTTCTCGGAAATCCAAATCTTGAGAATAAGTTCCTTGAGTTCCGAGTAGCAGCGCATTTCCTATTATGGGCAATAGTTAGGCGCTAATATCACCTTCACCTCTGGGGGGATCCGAACGCGTTGTGCTTGCACAATCTATTAGAATGTTTTCCATGCAGGTGTTCCATCGAAAACACTCCATTCTTTGTACTTTCTCTTGTGGGTCATTGCTCAAAAGTGTGCGTACTCCGGGCTGGTAGTCTCTTCCCATGTCCTAACACACACGCATTCACAGCACTGCCTCGTTCTTCAACAGCATCGACTTACCTAACACAAACCGATGCAAGAAGCCAAGCATTCGGTATAAAAGCACGGTAGAGGTTTGAAGTCATTCAGCATCATGCACCAACCCGACAATTTTGCAATCCGCGTTGTCGCTCCGGACAGCCCCGCCTCATCCATCCCCATCACCATACAGTAAGAATTATCTCATCATTGAAGCCATAAGCCTTTTTATACATATCTTCTTAGAGAGAACTATGCAGACTATCATTCGCCTCGAACTTTCAACTCTTCATTCGCCGTTGGAGGATCTCAAGATGTCATCCAACCAGGTTGGCATCTATTGTACCCGCTTTGCTTTTCCTCTTATACTTTTTGATTAGGGTTCCGTACTCCAGAAACCAAGTCCCTGCCTCCATTGAATCTTCACGTCGTTGACAATTGCCTGCGCGATATCACAGTTCCATCTTCGCCCTTGGATCACTCCCCGTCACAACACTCTGCTTCTACTCTCTCACCTTCCCCTCACACTCCTCTTTCACACTCTCCTTATAATGGAGGCGCTGGTCAAACGTATTCTCCTTCAACTGCGGGTCACTTATCAGCTGTGGCGTTTTCCTTGGAAAACATTGATCTGAGCGGGACGCCATCGCCCAACATGCCAGATCAGTTCCTTCATGAACAGACCTATAACTCGCATGAAGATCATTTTTATGGAAAGCCTGCTTCGCCTTACGATGCACCTCAGGCGTTTTCAGAATACGCAGAAACTCCGGATAATGATGGCCATCTTGGGGTGCCAGACGATATGTGGTCACTGTTGCTCCTTCCAGAGGAGCCTTCCTCTGTGCAGGAAGTGAATTACGCTAATATTCACGACCCTTCAACTGTTCAAACGTTTTTCTGGCAGGATACTCCCAACCCTTCTCAGCACGATAATGGGGCATCACTTGAGACCGCGCAATTCAACGAGAAACTTGTTGCTTCCTGGGATTCATCACCTCTTGATCCATCAATCACAACTGTGCCTGATTTTGGAAATCAAAACAATGGGCTCCTTACGACCACGTCCTCATTTGAAACCCCATCATTTAAGGGTGAACAGCATTCAATCACGACGAAGCGTTTACGCGGCCATTCGGTGGGCAGTGCAGACAAAGCAAACTTAGATCGCGGTCGACCCCTTCATAGAACGAGTTCTTTGTCCAGGCGATGCAGTCCCTATCCACAACCCAATGTTGTGTCTCCTTCCTGGCATGATCCAATATTGGGAAATAGCCTAGCTGTGCCTGATCGCACCAGCAATGTGATCTATGAGCCCTCCTCTCTCGCTCGGCGACATTCCTACACTCACAATCGGAAACCTGAAATCGATTTACCATTGGAGCCGGTAGCATCAGGATCAGGAAAAAATGTATTTTCCCGTGATGCAGTTCCCTTTAGGCCCGTTCACCGCAAGGTCGCTTCTCAAGCGAGCATTATTGCGAGCGAGGCCCGGCGGACAAAGGAGGCGACCTTTGCTTGCGATGTATGTCCGCAGAAGTTCACCACAAACCATAATCTTACGAGTGGGTCTTGGCATTGCAATGATCAATACATGAAAATCTGACCAGGTACCTCAGATCATGTCAACGCTCACATGGGCATTAAATCGTTTCAGTGCCACCGTTGCCACAAGCCATTCACCACCCAGAGTGTGCTTGCACGTCACCTCAAGACATGCAAAGCGCCAGAGCCGTCGGATGGCTCACCAAGCTGCATGATGTGAGTATTCCTTCAACCCCACGTTTTTACTTTCTCATAAGAAATCCTTCAGGTCCAAACTGGGTTGACCTATTATTTCTTTCTCCTTTCAGCGATGACTGGCTGCATCGCTTTCCCTATACCAGGCATTCACGATACCCGCCCCAAGACTTATCCAAGACTTAAATATATCTCATTTAGCACCCCTTCTTTGCTTATCTTTCAGAGGTACCTACCCCTCACAACCCTCACACGGTGATACACCTACTATGCCCATCCTCGCTACTAGATTTATCTGTTCCCTTTTGTGGCTTCTCTGGTTACATAAGCCACCAACGAATTTTTTCGTTTAGCAATTTGCGGACTCAAATTATCCCCCGACGCTATCTGCTTTATCCTGTCCCTGCTATACTCATGCTATCTACTGTTTTCTGAATGTAACGCTGTTGTCCTGAATCTCCACGCCAATGTCACAAAGAAAGAAGCGGAAGCTCGATCCCCGCAATAGTATCTATTCCCCGGTCGTTGCTGACATCGACCTTGAAATTGCGGTCAGAGAACGATTGGCAGACACGTTAGAGTCTAGAATTGCTTGGGCCCGGATTCTACAGGACTCGTTGCGACAAGGTATTTGTTGTCGGTTTTTCGTTTACGTGTTAATCACACCTCTAGCAGAAGCGGCGGCTATAATACAAGCGCCAAACACCTTCAAACGGGCTGCCTTTGATGCATTGACAGCAGTCGAAGAACCTGCCGAATTGTTGTATGACCAGGAGATACCTGCACCACCAATCGTTAATTTGGCAAAGCCCTCACGCCCACCTCCAAGACCAAAGCCTCTCCCTACTCGTGATACGCGGCCTTCGTTCCTATATATTCGGTCAAGCCACCTGAATTTGGCTCATGAGATAGCCCACAACCAGGCGTATCTATTGAGATGCCCTGTATGTTCAAGGACCTCATTTACATCGCTTCAAGGCCTTCTGAATCATGCACGCATCACCCATGCTCTTGAATGGGGAAATCACGACGCATGCGTACGAGCGTGTGCTGTGGTAGATCCTATGATCAACCTCGAGCAAGGAATTGAGGTTGGGCTTACACCTGGTGGGATACTTCCTGGAATCCGGAGTCTCTTTGAAATCGCTGTTGGCACCCATCGAGCGGCTGGAGTCGCCACAGAATCTAACGCACTTGAGCCCATCGACAATCCTTCTGACGAGAATGGCAGCCATTTGAACCGAACCTTGGGGTTGCATGACGAAACTCCGGCTTTGGCGCCCTTCCTAGGGAAGGCTGCTATGCGGAGGGAGATCAAAGTGTGGAATGAGGACGACACCGTAGATGTCGATGATATAGGAATAGTGCATTCTACAAGGACGAGTTCCAGCGTAACACTTACTTGGCGTATGCCTTTTGCGCAACGCAATGATGAAACGCCCCAGACAGCGGATGCGCATGCACTCGACCCGACACCAACTTCCGACGAAGTTAAGCCAAGAGCCAATTCTCCAGTGCTGGGTTTCAGAGCAGCACAAAAAACCCCAGCAACTACGCTACATGGCAGTAGATTTCACTTTACGTCCCGCATTATCATAACCGATTACAGTTGGTGGATGCCATTAGGTACATTCGTCAACACTCACAAAATCTATGTTCAATATCTTACCTTTACTAGGTCAACGGCATCCTGAAGAGAAAAACCATTGTTATAAATGGATGGTATCAGTGCATTCTCCTTCATATGTAGGTAAGATTGATTGATCGCAGGTTTGGTGATGCTGACGATTCGCAAAATAGACGCATGACTTAACCACTATATTGCGACGCTTCTCCGTTACACCGCCTCCTGATATATGTAATGGAGACTCCTTGGCCTTGGACACTACAGACCCTCCGTTTGTATTAATAGGGACTACAAACCAACCATTTTTGGCCAATATCGAACTGGAATTCAACGGAGTTTCTGGCGATAGTGAGCCCAGATCTCAGATAGTTTTGCTCGAACATTGGGTTGAGGTGTGCCCTATTCAGATTTGAAACGTTGAGCCTAGCTACTGATATCGACCAAGTTGGATCCGCTACGGTCGCATAATCCCGTAAAAGGCGAGGAACAAATTCACGACGTTGAGTTGGACAAGGGAACAGAGATAAAACCCGCTCGAGAGGGATATCCCCCAGTTGGATCTAGAGAACTCTGGAATGCTACAGCTAATACATCAAACCCTCTTTCAGAACTGAGCAGCAAAGCGGCGCCAGAATCTACACAACGTTGGCCAAGTCATAATCTACTGTCCAATCTTGTGAAGAGGTTTCCGTTGACTGTACAAGGTCAGCCCCATGAGCTAGCACAGGTCCTGCAACATTTTCTTGACACATTCTAGATGTAAAAGGTCGCCGACTTCCCAATCCGCCTCTAACATATCTTTTGGTACCTTCTTTGCGTCATTTTAAAGCCCTGATAACTGGCAGAAGGAAGGCTATAGAGGTGATACACTATGCTAGGAGTTCCTTATCATTGATCTAACGTCATTCCTAGTGGGGTCGTGCAAGAGCTATCAAAGAAGCTTATCAGATAGCTAACCAGCATCAGGCAACCTTCGAGCCTCTTACAATTGCTCAGGTGCATTCCTGGCTGTCAGTTCAAGGTCATTTCCCATCGTCAGCAAGCGCACACCCTCGAAGCACCGTAAAGCAAGAAGACATGTGTGGATTGCCAACAACAGAAACGGGGCAGGACACTGAGTCTCGACAGCGCTGGTGTCGCATATGTGGCCTAAATATGCAGGTGCACATGGTCAAGCCAACTATAAAACAAGAACATGGTGAAACGTCTTCACCTGAGAGTAAGAGGGACATCAGTGAAACAATTTCCGGCCGAACTGCCTGCACATTAATCCCCGAAGCGCTACATATTACCCGTCTTCCACCTCTTAACATCACACATCTGCTCTCGCAAAATGCACCAGTTGTTCGTCCTTCCTACAGTCGAGACGCACCTCGATGGACGGCCGAGCTAGACACGCCGAGCCTATTGCAATGCTCAGACCCCAAACTCACCTTGGCTATCCATAACCTTACAGGAATGCTAAAGCTGCCCGGGTTTGAACCCCCTCTCGTAAACCTTAGCACTCGCCGCGGCTCAATTGGAGCTCCGTTGCACGAACTTGGAGAAACCCGTAGGGAGTTGGAGGCCAGGTTATCTCCACATGCACTTCTGGCACTCCTATCCCGACAATTCATTCGCAAACTCGTCGAAACAGGGTTGGAGGTTAGCAAGCGTGACAAAGCCATCGCTTCTGGCAGTGTCAGACACAGGCGCACCAAAAATAAACGCGATCAGCCACCTAATATTACCTTGCTCACTCCTGTACACATCTTGAGTGGTATTGTTGGGCGTGGACAGGGACGGAGTGGTCGCAAACCAGCAGAGTTGGATGCCGCTGTTCTAGCCTGCTTGACTCGCCTTCGTGTTGGTTTCGATGCGAAACAGGGTATCGCTGATCAACACCAAATCCGCAGTATAGAGGACAGTCCGATTGCACCTCAAGAGGTTAAATCCGAAGAGATTGGCTGGGGCCAGACAAACTAGAAACCAGTTGACTTCACCACGCGCCTTTGATGTGGATAGAGTGGTTGACGGAACGAAGGCGCGAATTGGCTTTGCGAGTCATTTGACTGCTGCCTCACCTGTAACGAAGCAACAATCGTCGCATTGGGCGTCCGAGGAGTACCTGTGGCAATCCGCGTATCTTGTGGACCGGATCCGTTATCGATCCTGTTCGTTGTCCCTGTCTGCCCATCATACGTTCCCAGGGGACATCGGATTGGCCTGGGTAACGATTTCTGGCGTCTCTTGGTATGACAACGTCAAGGCTCAGCCACGTCGTCGGGGACGTTGCTGAGGATCTGTGGATCCTTATGGTGGCACTTGTCAAGCTAAAATCGGTTAGAAGTTGATGTAAATTCCCTCCTCGGAAGCACGTACAATCTAGCTTTTCTGTATGATCCGCAATAGTTCCTCAACTGATAAAAGCCATCGGCAAAGGACCTTCATCGCCTTCACTTTTTCTGTCTCTCTTCATCCCTCCTTTTGTTCGCCGGTTGAGGCTGGGACTCCCTTCTAGGGCTCTTTTAACCATGCTTTTTAGTGGCTATGTTGTTCTCGCTGCCCTGGCTTTTCTCCCACACTGCACGTTGGCCTCGCAGAGCCATAGCTATAAACATAACCTACACTATCATCGCAAGTGTCGCTCTCGCCTGCCTTCATCTGTAACACACACAGTTTCTCACTCGGCTGGTCCCAATGTGACTGCGATTCCAATACTGCCCCCCAAATCAACCATTCTGTCGCCAATCGCACAGGGCGGTACTGCGACCACCGACTTTGCTTCCTCAGCTTCTCCGATCGCTTCCCACTCAACCACGAGTGCTCAAGCGGGTACTACGATTGCCATCCTTCCAGCTACCCCATCGACTGATAATGAGTCCATTTCAGGTCCAGCACCCACAGAAGCCAACACCGGCGAAATCTTGACCGGAGACGCCGCCTCGACCTACTCCTCAACTCTAACCCCAAACGGCATCAAGGCTGGGATAGCTGGAGGCGATGCCTATAACATCATGAAGGACCACATTGGGTGGTGGTATGACTGGTGTGTACAGTCCTCCCATTGCGATCCGTCTTCTGATTGTCGTCGTTTTTAAGGACGCCTAAGCCCTCGAAACCCGGAAAGCCCATCGGCGTCCCGATGCTCTGGGGTGGCGGTTCCGCCGACGCCACCGACGCTGCGCGTCTTCGAGAGTTCAAGAGGCTGATTACGACCCCACCATACGTGCTCGGATACGAAGAGCCCGACTGCCCCAGCGGCGCTGGCTCGGCAGGCATGACGGTCCACGACGGTGTGTCCAAATGGGAGTCCCTGATCGTCCCCATCGGCAGGAAGGGCGCCAAGCTTGGGAGTCCGTCGATGTGCAGTAAGTAGCATAAGGAGCGGCTTTTCGGCAGTAATCGCAGCTGCTAATGTCCCCCCTCTGCCTCCCAGAACAAACAGACGAAACGTGGCTTGCAGATTTCAGATCTCGCATCTCGACCGAATGGGACTTCACCGCGGTCCACATCAACAAGAATACGCTTGAGGGTGTCAAGAGTGACATCGTACGTCCGTCACTTGCAATGTCGATTCTGACTTTGAAATCGCCCATCCGCTTCCTAGGATTACTATCTGAAGACCTACGGCAAGCCGATCTGGGTGACAGAATTTGCCTGTGTGAATGGTATGAACCCCCTTCCCAACCACTCTTTTCTCCACAAGATGAACCCATGATGCGCGCATAGATCATCCGAGCTTCGTGCCATGCACCAACCAAGGTGAAATCGACAATTTTATCAGAACAGTCGTACCGTACTTCCAAGGGCACCCGCACATCTACGCTTATGGGTATAGCAATGGTTTAGGTCTCGGCGAAGTGTGGCCCTTGATGCGGGATGGCAAGCTCAGGTGGGTTTTCCCATTTGCCAAAACTTGCCATCGAGTACAAAGGAACAGGACTGACGACAAACAAACCTTGCTCTTTTTTCCAGCGAGTCTGGGAAGACTTATCTCGCAACTATCAGCAAGTACCACTGAAGTCCAAGGAGATCCGATTGCATGACCCACCTTACTCCAACTCGTTGATGTATCATACCCATAGATTCCCATCTCCGTGAATATGCATGCCTCTGTCAGACATGGACTAATTAAAAGCATGGGGTTAAGGCAGCGGAACAAGACCCTCTCACACCCTCAATTGTGGTCTATGCCACCAATTTGTCTGGCGAGGGCTCGAAACAGGGTCGATTCTGCGTTGGCTACACCACCAATCGAACAGCACATTGACATTCAAGGACTTGAACGTTGAGCGTCATATGTTGAGTGCCACAGGCTCAAAGCCTGACCCTCATATCTTACATGTTAAATGCCAAGACCTGCGCGTGAGGTTGAAATGGACCATTCGTTGCAGTGTGGCGGATGTCTTGATTGAATAAAAGCCAGGTCTCAAGCACAAAACATGAACCCGGTCATCAACACCATCCGCATCCTGGAATCGCGCGAAGCTACCCTCCTCTGTGAGCTCGCCAGAGCCCAGCTTGCCTTCTGAACAGAGAGGGTTCGCCTTTCACAGCGTATCAACGCCACGCTGCCTGCCAGTTGAGCTCCCTGCCACCATCTTGACCACTGCCCACGTATGCACGACACCTACTCTGCCAGCGGCCGCTCCCTATCGCCCTATGAAATTATCGCATCTCACGTGTGCACCAGCTGGCGCACACTCTCGCTCGGCACCCCCTCTCCTCTGGCAAACGATCGACATGCAGGTGCTCTACGTGGGGCAGTGCCGTCGAGGCGTTCAAATTCGTATCGGTGCCCGCGCTGGAGCAACGACGTGTCGCTTGTTCACAAGCCATGCTTATGTTTTTTTAAAAAGCACCTACAGGGTCGAAGTTCATTGAACGACTTGAGGTCAACCGACCGTATAGAAGAGTTCAGTTCACGACCAATGTAAAACTATGGGAAGAAATATTAGTGGCTGCAAATTGGAAAACCACCCACGTTACGAGTAAATGTTTCCAGAATTATCGCCCAGCGCCAACCAAGGTAGACCAACATCCCCTGCGTGGTCCCGCAAATCTTTCCATCAATTGGGATTCGAAAATGAGGTCGCTATCGATTCTTGAGGGACATCCCCCCGAGCCCCAATAGTTATGAGGAAAGAGACTGGTTGCAGAGCCACGATCTCGCCGCCGCCCAGCACACCTTCTACACAAAAAAAGCCCGCCTCCACCAGCTCTTAAACGATAGCGCTCCCCATCTCCCGCCTCCTGGGACCACATGTCCCACACCACCCGCTCCGAGAGGCAGGGGATGGTCGCGGATTACTGCAGACAGTCACCGGAGATCCTCCTCGCGTGGATGGCGCTCACAGCGCCACACACGCTGGACCTCGGCACGGGGTCCCCACCGAAACCACTACAGCGCTGCTCGGCTCGACGCTCGAAATTATTTTCAAGCAGCGGCAGTAACGCGCATATGCAATCTGGCACACAGCGCGCAAAAGCAGTGGCTGGGCTGGCCACATTGCGGCCGTTATGGATGGGGAAACAATGTATACGGTGTTGAGATGTATATATAGTAAATGCCGCATCGGTCCTGGTGATCGCTATCAAGCTGGCATGTTTGGCCACAGTACACGGGGTCGGTATATCCGATGGCCGGTTTAGTCAGCAGGTTAGGCTGGCGGCCGAGGTCTGTGAATTCACCAACATCGTACTTTGCCCTACAATTCGTTATTTTCTGTGGGGGATAAGGGGATGAACAAAGAGGAGGCATCACGTGGGGTCGGTGTAAATTGGGTGTTATGTCATAAAGTCAAGCTCGGGATCAAAAAAGCATCTTCCGTTATTCAGCACTGTGTCAGCTTAGCCCTCCCCTCTTAAGCCACCCTGTCTTCCTTCTTCCCTCCACCAACATCACTCTCAATAGAATGGCGCTTCGTGTCGTAAAGCTCACCGTCATCACAGACTTTGTATGTCGTTCTCCGTATGTTATATTCTCCAATTGTTAACACATTTCTCCAAGGTCTGTGTCAACTGCTGTATGCAGCAACACGAGCTTCGTGGTGCTATCAACTACTGCAAAGACGTCCTCCGCCTCCCGCTCGCCTTTGAAATCGAGCACATCCCTTTCATCCTCCTCAACCCCGCCACCGTGGCCGCCGCAGGGCCCAAGGTCGACAGAAGCACCTTCTACACAAGCCTCTTGGGCAAGGAGCGCTTCTCGAACATGAAGACGGCGATATCAAAATGGGCAGACGAGAAGGGCATCCCTATGTGAGTAGGTCCGTCTCTGCGTCTGTCTGGGAAGGGGGAGGCGACGACGACGAGCCGCCCCCCCTTTTTTGCTTATGCTTTATGAACGAGTGTTGCTCATGTATACACCCGCACCCGTTCAGCTCCTTCCGCGGCGTCATGAGCCAGTCCGTCCGCGCGCACCGGCTGTGCCAGAAGGCGTACCTGATGGGTGGGCAGAAGACCCAGCTGCCCCTCCTCGCAGCGGTGTTCAAGGCGCACATGGAGGATGGCAAGGACATTGCGGATATTGATGTCCTTGCGGGCCTCGCGGAGAGCGTCGGGACAATGTCCAAAGCCGATGTGAGTTGACCCTTCCCCTCCCCCCTTTCTATCTCCGCTCTTGATGATGCGGTACTTATCCCCTTTGGCAGGCCCGGAGATTCCTCGAGTCGGACGAGCTCGAGAAGGAGGTCAACGAGATGTGCTCCAACGCCAAGTCGAAGGGCGTCACGGGGGTCCCGATGACGATCATCGACGGGAAGTGGGCAGTGTGTGGGACGCAGTCGTCGGACGTGTACATCCAGGCAAGTCGCAGATCGTTTGATCTATACGCAGAGCGACCGCCACAACGCTAACTGGCTTCATCCCTCACCATTATAGATCTTCCAAAAACTTGCAGCAGCAGGAAACAGCACGGCGCCTGGATCGCCGTTCCCAGCACCCGTCGTCGAAACAGGAATCTGTGCCCGGGTCTGATGATTTACCATCTCTTACTTTTACCCTTTCTCCGTTGTGTTTGTTATATATATTATATGCTTTGACCGGTCTTGCCCGCCTTTTTTTCCCTTCCATTTGCTCCCGTTTATCCAACCCTTATCCCATGATCTGACAATTGGACACCCACCAACTGACACCCGACATATGAACACCCCACCACCGACCAACATCCGTATCGCACCAACGTACTAACACAATGCTCCTCTTTTCCCACATCCATCTCCGATTTCGCAAAGGGAAAAGATTGGTTTTGCGGAAGTGATGCGGGTTCTTTCGTAACCATCTCTTTGTTTCATGCTTTATGTGTATAAGCTGTGTGTAGTATTCCTCTCCCGCTCGCTGCGTAACATATTCACTCCCTCTGCCTCCTGCTCCTTTTCTCTCCTGCCTCTTATCTCGGTCTTGGTCTTTTTTTTTTCGTTACCGCCTATCCCTTACTGTCGTAACGTGTTGCATATATGTGTGATGTGTATAAATCGGTTTTCCTCCTGCCCGAAAACCCGTTCTTTGTCATGGGGTATATCAAATTCATTTGTGGGGTGCTACAGCTGCTTGCTAATCTCCTCGTACTTACTAGTAGGTGGCGCTTTTCCGGGAAAAAGAAAAAAAAATG
>JASFDG010000013.1:119680-142230 GCA_036937095.1 Phaeolepiota aurea
AAAAAAAATGTTATTGCAGGTAACGCAAGAGCCTCGAGTCCAATATGCATGGCGTATTATTGCACTGTCGGATCGGGATGTCTCGCGTGTCAGTCATGGAGCTATTGCCAAGCCATGAACCCCACCTTCGCTCCGTCTTTCACCCTGCCAGGGGCTGTTGTTACTAATGCTTACCATCTGTATATCAGCAGATATCAGTACCGGCTGCCAGTCGCGCGGTATATAACCCAGGCCGCAATTCCCGCACGGAACGACGAGGGCTCCCGTCGCATGGCATGGCAGCACAAGCGAGGCGAAGCGGCGATAACAGAGCGCGAAACGTAGTGGCCAATCCATGTCTTCCAACCGCAACATCGAAACAAGGTAACAATTAATGATTAAAATGGTAGGTTGAAATATATTGCTCGCCCTGGGCCATGCTCATACATGTGCAGTAAACCCCAATGCCGGTTCGGATAGAGTGGGTGATTGATGATGACTGAGCGATGACTGATTTTTCTTTACGCCCAGTGAGTAAGCAAGTGATCCCGCCGCTGGTGCCGATCCCATATATAAGCCCACAACAGGTTTAACGTGTACTAAGGGCGGCCCCGCGTCGCACGGAAACGTGGGTTCACCTAAATTGCTGTCAATGGGTCGATGATGGCTTGGGAACGTGGGGGCAGAGGCGACCGACTCGGGGTGGGTGGATGGAGCAGACCTATAACCACGCGATTACGTATTCATGATGGCGGTATTATCGGGTTGACTCGGTTGGTGAGACATTAGCCTGGACTTCGTGGATAGGCGTGGACTGGCGTATAGCTGGTAGAATAATAATCGCGGGCCCCCGTGCACCCACTATCCGGGCTGTGCGACCGTGGGTGATTTAGATCGCTCGGGGAAAAAAGACTGGACAAGACAAAATACTTTGTGCACAGCAGCAGCAGCGCTGGAGACGTTCACAAGGCCTTGGCCTCCCTAGACGGTATTTGGCGACCGATTGGCAGGTCTGTCTGATAAAGTTGGTATTAGCATTCGCTACACCGTGCGTACAACATAGCAAGTACTGGCATTCGCCAAGCAGGGAAGATCTTCGCTTGTAGGGACACTTGGCCGCGGACCGCTAGGTATGGTACTCGACCTGAAATTTATAACCGAGTCAAGGCGTCTTGGGGTCAAATAGTTGACCATGGAACCCAGCACGAGCTGACACGATCGCGGCTTGGTGGCTGGTTCGCACTTGAATGATTTCGTGTTCTGCGAACCAAGTGGCTAACCAGTCAACCAGGCCGTTGGTTCTGCTTTCTGAGGTCCTTCTACCCTGCCCCCCCAAGGATCAGGGACACACCCAAACATAGGATACTGCGGCTGTCAGTAATATCACATTGGCCCCCACCCACCAGGCACTGACAATTGGGGCTCGCCTTCCGGATCTACAAATACATAGAAGCCTGCGGGAGTTCCTTGTCCTTCTCTTGGCGTCATTAAATATACTTATTTCGCGGTTTTTTCTTGCGGTCTAATTGGTGTACGATGCCGTAAATTCGCAAGTCGAAATGTGCATATTACGGCTGCCAATCGACTGTGAGTGTCAATGGCAGTGCGGGGGATTTCTGCCACGTAACCGCTGCTATACCTGTCAGTAGAGGAAGTATGATACTAATGCCTATCCGTAGATGGTGCATACCTCCAAGCTCCATAACCCTGGGCCCCTAATTCCTCCATCCCATGTGATATCACATTGCGAAGACATGAATCTGGTACCAAAGATGGGGTGTACCAATTGAACAGCAGTGAGGTGCAAGGCATTCTCGCACCCGACACGCACGGGCACTCTGGGAGAAAGTTAGGGTCCAAATAACATAACTTTACAAAAGACCCTTTTAGCCTGTGAAATATTGGCGAAAAGCAACCTATTGCGAGGTAGAAAACAATCTCACTTTATCTTCAAAGCTACCTCTGGATCCATTTTAGAAATGGCCCTACGTAGATTGGTGGGTATTCATACCCAATCCGAATTTTAGGCTCCCATACGCCCGGCCCCGATACCGCCTTTTGGAGAGTCTCTTGGCAGAAGGTTTCCAGAGGAGCGATAGCGCACTCAGCATCAATCAACAATGGGAAAAGTTATCCGTCTTGGTTGGTTCTAACTCATGGTCCTTGGGTTATATGAATATGTATGTATCATGGCCTTGTTTCTGGGTCAGTGCCAAAATAGCGTCCAGGATATGTCACCCCCCCTTTGGTACTTGGCAACGAACCGAGATTTTAGTGGGTTTCCCAGCTTTTTCCCTATTCACACCGTTTGACAGGAAAACGGCACGAAGGCATTGCCATGCGCCACAACGGCAATGACGGCACTGGCGGCAAAGAAGGCAGCTGTGCACCAAGTCATTTCATCCAATGAAAAATAAAAGGATTAGCTCCAATGAATACAAGAAATGGCAACTCTACAGATGGATCGGGCTCCATGAATCAAATGCACCTCTCACACCACAGTGTGTAAACGAGAAATAGACATGGACCCGTCGTGAGAGCCGCAATGTATAGTCAACATCCTGATATCATGGACACGTGCAGCCAAAAAAGGAAGGGTACACCTCTTGCAACACTCGATGCCGAAGGGTGCCCGCATTGCATATATGCGCTTCCTCCAATGGTATATTCGTCAGTGGTGCATGGTAAATTGATATACCCACCATTCCAGAGCCATCGTGGATCCACGAACTTCGAAGCCACCCATGACATATTTGCGATGCAGCCGACTGGCTGCTATTAGCGCCCACTGTGCAACAATCCAAGGCATGTGCAGATATTCGGGAACTGCGATCCAAACGGTTTTGAGACTTCGGAAAGCATTGGCTTCAAGGAACAAGCTTGCGAGCCAGGATGATCATGAGGGAAATGAATAAGATGTGTTGGGTATAAATTCTCACGGTGGTTCATGATTCACGCCAAAGGCCCACATAATGACTATTACGCTGTGGTGCGAGCAGGCTGCCATCGAAAAACATTAAAAATAGATGTTTAACTCGATGATGACGTCAAAAACTCCTTGAACACAAAACCTTTGACCATTGGATAGGCCCCAACTGGCCCTTTCTCTCGCTTGCCTTGTCTATGCTAGCTGTTGCCCATAAGTATTGGAAATATGTCTGGATACCACTCGCGGGGGCAGCCATGTGGTTCTGTAGGTGGTCGCCACGTTTCTTCTATTTCAGGGCTGACATGCGCAAATCTTGCACGCTAGCAACGTTGCTTGCCATGTTGCTAACATGGGTATGCAGCGGCCGACCGCGATACGTATCTCAGGACGAATCTATCGCATACATATCGGATGTTGGGGCTGACATCTTGAAGCCACTTTTCATCACGGGGTGTTCTATCACCGCTGTTTCCTTTTTTCTCTCTCTAGTCGTGGAACGGTATCTCAGGCACTCGGGCAGGTGAGTGTGCTATTTGTTGGTTTTTCTTGCCTTCTTTCGCCTCCGTAGGAAATTTTGACATTGATTGACTTTTGATTCGTTGCCTTGATAGGTTGATGCCCAACATGCGGAAGCGAGAGCGCGTGTTCAGCACTCTAGCAGTCCTGGGATCGTTCCTGGGAGGGCTCGGCCTTATCCTTCTATCGGTTTTTGATACGAAGCGATATTCCAGCGCTCACAGGATTTTTCTACTTGTCTTTATCCTGGGCGTCGCCCTCAGCGCAATATTCACCATAGTAGAAGTATGCCTATTGTTTAAAGCATGGGTTGCAATCTTGTCTAACTTGTTTAACTTTGCTATTAGTTTCGGTGGATCAGTAAAGACTTTATCTTTGTGAAAAGCCTGATGATCGCCTATGTCGCGAAAGCGATCATCGCAGGAATACTCATTCTTCTCGCAATCGCCTTCGCTATTGCTTTATTCAAAGCAAAGAATGTTGGAGGTAAGAGGGTTTAATTTCCCCTTCGATAATCCACGTTGCACCGGTGATAACCTCTTGTTCGAAAGCCGTCTTGGAATGGACGATTGCGTTTGGCTTCACGTTGTATCTCCTGACTTTCTACTATGATCTCAGGCAATCAAAAGGAATAAGCAGAGGTGAACTGAACCGAGAGCAGTTCGTTATGCGCGATCAAGGGAGTTGGGGCAACAGGACAAGGCGACAAGTATAATTCACGGATCCATAGATCATAATGCTATTACTATTCTCATAATAATATCTTCCAGTGTAGATTCCATCCCTCCGGCTTCTCATCCCCAACTGGGGCAAACATACCAATCTCAGTTACAACGAAATAAGCCTCGTCCGATTGGTGTGATTAATGCTAACAACACAGCATACCAAATGTCCCAGCAGGACACAGAAAAAAAATAGCCTTGTCACCTTCCATTGATGTGGTGATTGCGATTGAAACTACCTAATACAGCCCCTCCCCGTATCTCCCGACTCTCGGTGCCATTTCTCACCATTCACACTGTCAAATACACACCCAAGGGATTGCTTTTCCCGCGAGCCTACACATACCTTGTGGTGCTGGACCCCTATCCTGCCAAGTTGAACTCTCGATCAAGACGAAGCGCCAACTCCAGATCCTTCTCCTCCTGCTCCTTTCGCAGCTCTGCTTCTTGTTCTGCCTTGCGAAGCGCCTCTATTCTGGAAGTGTCGGGCTTTATTTTTTGGGGAATTTCTTGATGACCACGGGGTGGGCTCGTGGAACCCGGGGGAAGGGGAAGCGGTGTTTGGTATCTGGCTTGTAGGTATGGATCTTGGCGATTGTGGGGTGGGCTGGCGAAATATGGCGCCCCAGTATTATGGTACGACGCTTGATGGTAGTTAAAAGTCTCCCTCACGGGGGACACTACGGGGATCGGAAAAGAGAAGGTGCCTGGAAGCGCCTCGTCTGCCCTCCGTGATATCGGGGAAGCCAGGTGTTGGGGTAGATTAGTAAATGGGGTTGTTGATACATGGATGGGTGAGTGGCTTGGGATAATTTGTGGCCCAGGGGGTACAGAATTATAGATATACGGAGATGTATTAGCATGTTGAATTGGTGATGCTGTATGAGTTGGGGGGGAAACAGAAGGCGGTCGCATTGAGTTGCTGGATATCGGGCGAGAATTCGATGTTGGAGATGATGGACCCCCGGGGCGTAAGAAAGCTGGTACAACCTGTGGTTGATCATGAGGTGATTGCTGTCGCTTTCCTCCACCAGGAACTAGCAAACTTGGCAATGAGGAAGGGACGTGTTCTTCTCGCAGCGGCGGAAGACCCGCATCTTTTCCTTTCGGGGATGCTGGAGAGGATGACCTGGAAGAAAATGGACGCAGACGGTCGTAATCGGAAGGCCTTTCGCTGCTGTTGAATGGCCGCTGACTATTTGGGGTATGTTTCGAAGGGCTATACTGCTGTGAAGGACGCGATAAACGGTCTGATGGGGACAACTTCGATGGCCGCCTATTCAGTCCGTTGCTGACAGGCACTGAGAGCGTTGCAACTGCCGGCGCAACGGCATAATAGGTCATCTCGAGATACACCTCCCCCCGTGATACCCCTGCTACCTCAAGGTTCACCCAATCTGCAAAAGCGTATCATCAGCATCAGAATCGGCACCACAGGATCATTCGAGAAAACCTAATCAGGCTTGGGGACAATGTGGTCCTGGTGCGCAACTCACCGTCGAATTCGCCCGTTTTCAGGGTTTCCGTAACGTCAACCATTCCTTTACCCAGGAGGTCGTCGGATCTAGGCTCTTTTGCAAAGCAGCTGACTTCGAGCTTCCTATGTTTGTCGCTGGTTGGAGCCATGACAGGGAACCTGAGCTCCGCGTCCCACACTGGATGCTGACCGCCTTTGACCTCGACTGGAGTTTTCTTTACAGATCCTAGGCAGTAATGTAGTTGATACCCATCCAAGCTGCATTTCAAACTAAAATATACCATTCAACGATGCCTGTGCAAAAACATCCTGCTTGTAGAATGAATGCTTGTCGTTAAGGTTCCGTGCTTTGAGGACAACGACGATTAGAGTTCCAATCTGTTGCTCTTTAGACATTTAAGTATAGTGGGCATGAAATCACGGTCGCGATGCGTTTTTATAGCTCGTGTATCTTAAAGCTGCGGTTTACGAAACACGAGGGGTAAAGCTGTGAAAGGGGCAACCTGACAGTTATCTCTGTTGTTGTTTGTCTTCGGAATCATAAAAAAACGAGTCATTGTGAATATGAAAGAAAGAAGATTGGCCCATAAAATATTCAGAGGTCTAAGAGGAAAATAAAAGGTTTGAGCATTTGTATAGGTATGTAAAAAGTGGGGCATTTGGTCGTTCTAATCCTCAAGCAACGCCGTCCTTGGATATCCCAGCATCGTTTGGCCGGAATTGGATCATGTTCGGGAAGGCGCTGTATACCATCTGATATAATTAGGAAAATGTCAGAGTGTCGTCAATTAACTTCAGACAGATCACCAACCTCGCTGTACGAGTCACGCATTCGCATACGCATGAGGCATTTTGAAGGAACCGACAAGCTGTCCTCCGCTAGCCAGACTTTCCATAGGCCATGATCGCGTGGGATTATCGCTTCCATGTGCTTCCTGAGGAGTACCCATCCACGCCCATCGTAGTGTAGACCAAGAACTCTGATAAGTCTTTGAATGTGGTTGTGAACGAATGTATGATAGAATTTGGGATATGTCTCTTCCAGGCTCTTCGTCACGATGCAATGCCCAGGAAGGAATTGGAAGTCAACACCAGTGGATTCGCGAAGAGTTTGTGGGTGGATGCGGAGCCCGCCAAGATCACGAACGATAAAACCCAACAACTCGCCAGTCTTGGAGTTGAATCGGGTCAAGATATTTTGGGCATGTGCCTCAAAAGAAACACCGTTATGGATCAACGCAGGAAGAAGTGCTTCGCAAGCTAGGCCAATGTATCTGCCACCATAATCAATTAAACATGTCCTTCAATGAACAAATCGTCATACCTATCAAGAAATGCCATTCGTTTATCATCCGTGTCAAGCCCGAAAACATGTTGAACAGCAGAGACGCCTGCAGGAAGATTGGCATGATCCATTTCTAGTAGGGCAGCACAAACGATCAGGCTTTCGCCCTCTGTAGGTTCATATTCATCTCGCACTACCACGGTGAAATGCTTGGTAATTTCAGCCTTCTCAGACCGATAGGCCGCGCTGGCAGGTTCCAGTTCGACTGCCAAAATCTTGGGATTTATGACGAGTTTGGGGACCACCTCCTCTGAGAAGCGGGGCCCAAAATTCGTCGTAAAATGTGAGATTGTCCTCAGTGAGGAGGATATCTTGACTCCAACTGCCAGCTTGAGGGCCTTGCCTGGCAGATCAGGCACAATGACAGTTCTGAATGGAGGGGTTAACCATTGTGTAGCGCGGTTTCGCGGAACTTACCGAATACTGGATTGCGCCAGAGCAGGAAGATAAATCTCCGAGTCGATGACATCCACATTCGTGAACTTTGCGCGAATGTTGTCGATTTGCAGCTCATGTGCTGGCATGTAAATTGACTGCCCATCATGTTCAAGTGTCCTGCCAGCTCTTCTGGCAGCAGTATCAGCTAACTGCCGAGCAATGGCTTCAAAGGGTCCGAGAATATCCAAACTCGATCTGGGAACGCGGACAAATCGAATCTTGGGGTTATACCAGTCATAATCTGCTGGGGCAGTTGACAACATGCGGGCTCGGTGCATCTAGATTGCTAAGTAAGCAAGTGACTATATAAAACTCAGAACACATACTGGGTGAGTAGGATGCCCAGCGACCAGACTTTGTTCCCACTCAATTGAGGGACTTAGAAGCTTTGGGCAACTTGGAGGATGTCGGTAAGCGGAGACTGTAGAGATACACATGAGTGCAAATCTCCTAAACTAGAAGTCCACTGACGTTGCCATTCCAAGGAACTTGAGAGTTCTTTCTCGATGATGGCAGGAAGATCATCTTGTATTATGACGCCTTCAACAAATTTCCTCCATAACGCCACTGGGTCGGACGTTCTCGTTAGCTTCCTGTTATGATCCAAATCCCATGGTGGTGGAACCAGACACGACATGATAATTTCGGTCATGTTATCCTCCTGAAGGACAATCGTCAGGCGCTATGGCGACAGGTGAAATAAATATGTGTACTTGAGCATATGACGATTGCGCAAACTCGTAGACCGTGGGTACCATATCCAGGGGGTCTACCAAGCCAACGGGTCTCCCATGCCGGTAAACACTTGTACCCCTGAAAACCGGCGGATTATGGAGTGGTACAATGGCGAATATATCGTTTGAACGCAGAGCACGATTGAGTACAGGTTGCTCCGACATAAGATGTGTCGAGAGAACGACGAGAATACCAGACACTGTTTTTGTGTCAGGAATTGGAACATAAAAAGCACGGAGAAGGTGCTCTGTTACAAGACAAGAAATAAGGCGAGAAATGACTGCAAAGGGCGCATGTTGTTCGGGGGAAAGGCCAGAACCGGAAGACATTGTGGATGAGATGAGGGGTCCCTGAACTTGTTGCTCCTCAGCGTATATAAATGTTTCAGCTGATGCGATAATTCCCGGATAATACGCGTATATTGCTGCAGAAGTTGATGGCTTGACAAAAAAACAGTGTTACTTGGGCATTCTTGAATCAAACGAAAATGTGAAACCATTACCAACTTCGTGTGGGTCTGTTGACGGTGTGGAGATGGATCTGGTAACGCTGCTAAAGCTGGCTAAGATCGGCCGTAAGATATTAAAAAGGGAAGACCTGTGATGGAGAACGTTCACATTGGTTCAAATGGATATTTACAAAGCGTTGCATGGACATACCTCTTACACGTTGAATCCCAGCCACAAGGGCGACCCTCTAGAGAATGATACCGGATCGCGGGATCAACTGTGGGCGAATGTCGCCCAACTTTTATTAGCAGCGAAGATCTAGGTCTGGAGATGCATCCACAACCTTTCGAAGTAGGATTTAGCTGGGAGTGCTCTAATTCGTTATCTGATAAAAACTGACGTGTTCATTCCCACGTTGGTCGCGTAATGTGAGTCCGACGGGCCGCCTATTGGAAATGGAAACCTGCGGTTAGCCAGTCTTGGTCATTTCCATGAACATCGTCTGTAGACGCACACCACCACCTGGAGTTAACGACAGTAACCCATTTATCCATCTCCACTGAGCTTGGCGCGCGATCAGAAAATATGCCAACCACGATGGTGCAGGTTATTTAGAGGGTGAGAGGACTCCCTACACTGGCAGGTGGAAGGCAAAAAAGTGACAGAGTTCAGCCCGATCCGACGAACGCCCTAATAGAATCTCGATCATAAGAGCTCAGATCGTTGGAACCGCCTGTTTGGAGATGAGTCCCAGGGATTGGCTTACACGATGAACATGGGAATTTTACTGGCCAAGAGGGTGTATAGCCAAAATGGCGTGCAACCGGTTATTTGCAAGGGCGGCTTGCCTCTTGAGGCTCGAAGCACGAGGCTTTGACACCGAACCATGAACCCGGACGTTGCACGACAATGGGAAAGAAAGGTCATAACCATTTTCTTGACGAAAAAGGGCGATCCAGCTCTCACGAAGGTGTGAATTCGGCTTGACATACAGGACCTCCAACTTTGGGTCATTTGTGAACGTTCCTTCAGGAAAAGATCAAGGAACCGCCAACGGATGCGAGTTTACAAATTATTTGTCGTTGTTTGGCATTCGCTTCATCGCCGGCTTGGTTCGTTGTTTTCAATTGACTCTCAATTTTCTACCGTAATACCAGAAGACTTGTGGCGTCACATTTTAGGCTTGACAGTAAACCAGAATCTATCTATTTCACACATACTACTACATAGCACCTCTTACTCTGTCTGCTCAACATTAACACCACGGTAATGAATCAAATTCGGGAAAGGCCCATGGAGGTGCTACATATGCAGTGATAAGCACATTATCCCAGAGAGGGAAAAGATGGAGTCCTTACAAATCTGTACATCCCCGACATCCTCATGCGTAAGAAGCATTTGCCTGGCAGAGTTTTCCGATCTGGGGATAGCCAGGCATCGTAGAGAGGGTGATCTTTAGGGATAAACGCTTCCAGCTGATCACGCACAATAGCCCACCCACGTCCATTGTAGTGAAGGCCGAGGACGCGAATAAGCTGCTGGAAATGATTGTGGAAGACGGTGTGATACATGCGAGTATAGACATCGTCAAGGTCCGATGCAATGATTGAGTGACCTTCCAGGAAATCAAGTTCGACCCCAGTGGTAGCGCGTAGCGTCTCTGGGTGTACACGCAGCCCACCAAAGTCGCGAATGATGAAGCCTTTGAGTTCCTTTGTCTTAATATCAAATCGCGCAACGCAATTTTGAGGATGACACTCAAAGGCCACTCCATTGCAGAGCATGGACGGTAGAAAGGCCTGGAAAAATATTCGAACAAATCTTAACATAGGAAAAGGTCAGAATCAGAGCGAAAAAACTAGAAACAGTTCAATACCTCTCAAGCCAGGCCAGGCGCTTTTCTTCTGTGTCAAGCTCAAATGCGCGAATCACAGCCGGCAAATGCCCATCCACGCCAGCATGGCCACTTTCGACGAGGGAAGTGCACACAATCAGGCGTTCTCCGCGTTCTTCGCTGGTATTTTCGTGAGCTTCACGGATGATCGCGGCGCAATGCTTCGCGATTTCGCCATTTGGATGCGCATGGACAACACTCGCGAGCTCTTTGGCCACAGTGACAACATTTGGATCCATGGTTAATGCTGGGACGACGCGTGCGGAGAATCGTGGTCCCAAATATGCCGACTCTGGTGATATGGTGCGCACGGCAGACGTCAACTTTATGCCGACGCCGAACTTGAGAGACAACTCTCGATATGCATCAGGAACTATAACGGACCTAGATAAAGTGAGTGATTGCGGTTTTCCAGCACGCTCGGAGGTTTACATACCGAATGCTTTGCTGTGCCAATAGCGGAAGATTGAATTCCGCGGGATAAATAAATACATTTGGGAATTTATCCTGGATATGTGTGACCTGTAACTCATGTACAGGAACCACGACACGGTCGACATCCTGTTCGAGAGGGAGACCCGCAGCCTTCGAGGCTGCGTCAAGAATTGGTCGAACGAGACCCTCGAAGTCGTAGGTAACTTTCAGCTCATCCCGGGGCACGGCCACGAGCCTCAGTTTCGGATGGTACAAGTCATATTGCCCAGGTTCGAAGTCCAGAAGTGGAGGAAGGAAGCGACGCGTTTTATGCATCTACAAGATCCCATCATTAACGGGGTGTGAAGATTGTCAGACAAGGATGCTGACTGGGTGAGTAGGATGCCCTTCTACGATGGATTGTTCCCAAACAATACTCGGAGACGCGAATAATGGAGCCTCTGGGGGGTGTTCATAGGAATATGCTACATGGAGTCGGTTGAGCCTAAATCCTCACGTATTATCCTCAAGAGAATGACCAACTTTGCCATTTCACTGCACTCGCATACTCATCGCTGATATCCTTAAGCACATCTTGCTCCATTTTGATGTCATTACCAAACTTCTCCCATAACGAAAGGGGGCTTTTGGAGGTGTACAATCGAGCATCATCCTCCAATGCCCAACCTTGACTCGACAATCTGTTCTTGATCGAAGTAAATAGATCGGCGTGCTGCAAATAAAGCATAAATAGGCAAATGACATGTCAATGTAAACCGTTACCTGATCCTCTTGAATAGAGTGTCCACTTTTAGTGTGTACGAGTTCGAATACCAAAGCCAGCATATCAAGTGGATCAAGTAACCCAATCACTTTGCCTCGCGGATCGGTTCCATCGTGCTTGAATACAGGAACATGACGCAAAGGAATGATCGCAAGGATGTCATGGCCCGTATACGATGGTTTATCGGGTGCCACACCCCCCGTCAGAACAGCACAAAAGCCCGTCGCCTCGAACCCTTCCAAAGGATAATACAACGCGCGGACGAGAGACTCCGTGACTAGACACGACAATAGTCGGGCACTAGTAGCAAAGTTGGCGCGTTCCGCTGGGGGAAGTTGAGCAGCTGTTGAAATTACGGTTGGCATCCCTCTGGGGGTATAGAGGTGAAAGTGGGTGGAGAATTGTCGAATAGATATATGATATATAGTAGTTGCACCGTAGAATTATAGGCTTTCGCTGATATAATCCAGTGAAACGGCTGAGAACCGAACTGAACTGTTGGGCGAGGTTGAGCTGATTTCGCAAAGTCAGGCTCAAGCGTATTCAACATGATTCATAGGTGGAGAAGAAGGCGACAAATGGGGAGAACCACCTATTCCATGTGTATCGGAAAATAAACGGCTATGCTTATCCCAGGAGTGTGGAGGACGAAACTTGGTCAAGAGATCCAAGATGTGAGAGAAACGGAGTCCCAATCCGATTCCCCGATGGCGTCCAAATCAAGCCAAGTGTATTTTAAACCACCACAAACCTCCAAAATGTTGCAATATGCACAGGCCCCATTCACAATTTGTAATCTCCATATTCATAGCTCATCCATCTCCTTGCGCTTGCGCTGGGAACTGTTGGGGGCTAATGTGGTCTATGGTCATCAGGTTTAACAGGTCAATGTGTCCCATTATTATATAACGCAGCTGAGCGCCACCGGTTGTCCCCCCTCCTTAATCCCCCCCCTCCTCCTTGACCCCAAGTATGGTGGAGAAAGTTCCTAGTGAAAAGCAGAGCGAGAGGTCGCGCTCTTCCTCTAGCGATGATACCATACAAGCCCCTGACGAATCGAAGAGAGAAAACAATATATACCTCGATGTTGGTGAAGAATATGTTCGGTTTCGAGATAAATGGTGGAAGATTTGGTATTGACATCTCGCCTATTATATCAATGTAACATTTGACACTACTGAAAAATGCACCGGTAGGATCCCTCGAGACCCACCGATGCCTCCGCGCGGTTCGCTCGCAGATGCACCAGTAGGCCAACATTATATACCAACTTTCGAGGCCCTGAAGCCTACTTAGATCACTCCTGTTGCTTCAGCGTCATTATTTTCATTTTTGACCTACTCTTGGGTTACTCCAATGATGGTACGTTGGCGTCGTCTCATTTTCGATCCACTGACCGAGCTCAATTTACAAGATTACTGGTTATCAAAGGACGTTGCAGGCGACTGACTTATGGAAAATGGACGAGACAAGGACATCCCATGTGCTTTCGGAAAAATTAGACATCTCTTGGAATAAGAGGGTTGCTGATGCAAAGGATTACAACACCAAACTTGAAGGAGGTTTGATTGAACCTGGTCTATTGAAGCGCATGAATTGGGCTTTAAAGTCTCTAAGTACGAGTGGGCTCTCGCGTTATCGAATGAAGGAGTTTGAAGAACAATGGCGAAGGGTTGATGGTCAAAAGCATGCGAGCCTTGCCATGGCTCTCAATGACACTGTTGGTCCCTTTTTCTGGCTCGGAGGTGCATTCAAGGTGGGTTTGCCTGGATGCTTTCTCGAGATGGCAATTTCATGAGATCTGCAGGTACTCGGAGACACTGCGCAACTCATGGGTCCCGTTGTGGTCAAGGTATGGCGAACCATTTATCATTTCATTAGCATGCTGAACGGGTCCTCAGTCCATCATCAACTTCGCAAAACATAGGGCTGCTGCGAAGGAAAGCGGGGATCCCGTTCCCAGCATTGGCAACGGGATAGGGATGGCTATCGGTCTATTCTGCATCATTGTGACAGCAAGCGTCACTCAGCACCAGGTTTGCCATATTCCAACGACCATTACTCTCTTTGCGTTCTCATGCTAGGTGTTCCAGTTTTTTTGGCGATCAATGATCACAGGTGTCCTCAGCAGGGCCGCACTTATCAGTTCTATATATAAGCGTGGGGTTAAATTGACTGGTAAGGCGAGAACAACCCTGTCGAATTCAGATCTTGTGAACCATATTTCGACTGACGTAAGAAGCCTCGATATAAGGTGCATTAACGTTGTGATTGCTGACTCAAGTGACAGGTGAGCCGGATCGATGCATGTGCACAGTGGTTCGTAAGTGATGTTCGCTCATGCTTGATTTGAGTTCGTAACTGAGCCGATGCGACCATTTATAGCATGCAGGTAACGATGATCCGTTCAAACATGCAAGAATTGTTGTACAAAGCTTTTTTTCTCCAGCATGGACAGCACCAATCCAGGTTACAGTCTGCTTGATCATTTTGCTTGTGCAGGTGGGCTGTATGACGAATATGTTTACACCTTGCTGAGTTTGCAATCAATAGCTCGGTCCGTCTGCACTGGCAGGATTCGCCCTTTTCGTGGTCATTATACCCATACAAGAACGGGTAATGGCACATCAGTTCCGGGTTCGCCGGACGTCAATGAAGTATACAGCGGCACGGGCAAAGATCCTGCTTGAAGTTCTGGGTAGACCCGCTCCATAACCCTGGTGTCAAGGTCGCTGACTACTTTGTGAATAGGGGCAATGCGTGTGGTGAAATACTTTTCATATGAGCAGCCATTTTTGAACAGTATGAGATTCGTGGAGGCCCTACATTGTTCCTAGCTGATGCACATTCTCTTCAAGGAATCTTCGACATCAGGAGTAAGGAGATTGAAGGAATTCGTGCTATACAAAACTCTCAATCCGCTAAGTATGCTACTTCTTGCCGAATATTCTCAAGTTGTTCACATTCCAACAGTGCCGCATTTGCATATTCCATTCCAGTCCTTGCGGCTACGCTAGCTTTTATCACGTACACTCGTACTACAGACGGATTTGATGTCGCAGTCATCTTCGCGTCTCTAAGTTTGTTCCAGGTAAGCATTCCAGAAATCCGCCCGGTGTCATTTGTTTAGCAATCCTGCTTTCGCAGCTTCTCCGCCAGCCCATGATGTTCCTGCCTCGCGCCCTGTCTGCAATTGCTGATGCTAGGAATGCACTCGCTCGCCTTACTGTCGTCTATCATGCGGAACTAATGTCCGATGTTGTTATTGACATCAATTTGGAGCAAAAGTGGGCACTCCAGCTCGACAATGTGTCCTTTACTTGGGAAGAGGTTGCAGGGGAACTCAAAGATGACGCAAAAAGCGAATCTGAACCATCCCTCGACGAAAGCGAGCCTTTCCAGCTGCGAAATATGAACATGGAGATTGCGCGAGGAACGTTGGTTGCCATCGTGGGCCGAGTTGGGTCAGGGAAATCGAGTTTGTTGCAAGGCATTATTGGTGAGATGCGTAAGACATCTGGGAGCGTAACATTTGGTGGTCGGATTGCGTATTGTCCTCAGACTGCGTGGATTCAGAATGCATCACTGGTATGCTAGCTTGCCAGATTTATCAGTCGGTTACCAACCCAAAACCGTTTTATAGCGAGACAACATCACTTTTGGCCAACCCTTCGATGTAGACAGATACTGGCAAGTAGTCGAAGTCGCATGCTTGTTGCCTGATCTCCAACAACTTCCAGATGGTGATATGACGGAGGTATGTCAACATCCTGCCAGTTGACCAATTTCCTGATGCAATCATCATCAAGATTGGAGAAAAAGGCATCAATCTAAGCGGCGGCCAGAAGCAGCGTGTAAGCCGTGCTCTCCATCTCGCAGCCAGACAAAGTTCTAATGTTGCTGTTTGCAGGTAAACATGGCAAGGGCTCTTTACTATAATGCTGATATCGTTATTCTCGATGACCCTTTGTCTGCAGGTTTGTGAACATCTGGCACTCGTTCAACAGATCCTGATTTCATTTGTGTAGTCGATGCTCATGTTGGGAAATCTCTATTCCATGGTGCAATCCTGGGTTCACTTCGAGCTCAAGGCAAGACAGTTATTTTTGTAACACATGCTTTACACTTCCTATCGTATTGCGACTACATATATGCGCTGGATAACGGGAGTGTAGCGGAAGAGGGGACCTACGAACAGCTGATCACTAACAAGGGGGAATTCGCGCGCCTGGATGAAGAGTTTGGAGGTCGCAACAATGGCGGTCTCGATGAAGCTCGCAACGTTGAAGACGTCCCTAAGGAGAATAGCGCAGGACGAGAGGTCGTTCCGACAGCTCGACAAGCCAATGCAAATAGCAAACTAGAAGGCAGGCTAATTGTCAAGGAGCGTCGGACGACTGGTTCCATTTCCCGAAAGAGTGCGTGTGAGCTTCTGTTTTGCGCCCAGCACTAACAGGATCGCAGTATATTGGACGTACCTCAAAGCTGGACGTGGGCAGCTCACAGTCCCACTCCTCGCCATCGCTGTGATACTTATGCAAAGCAGCCAGATCATGAGTTCATATACCTTGGTATGGTGGCAAGCAGAGTTCGTGTCTCGCTGTACCTTTTTAGGGATTCCCCATTAACACGGCCCTATAGCGCCTTCCATCGGCCATTCTCCTTCTACCAAGGTTTATATGCTGGTATGGGAATATCCCAGGCACTGTTCACGTTTTTAATGTAGGGTCTTCGTATTGACCACTGCGTGATTGGGCATATTCTTAAATTCTGTTGTAGGGGTCTATCGACGGATACGATCTCGTGGTTCGTATCGCAGAATCTTCATCATAATTCCGTATACAATATCTTTCATGCCCCCATGTCATTCTTTGACACCACGGTAAGCCCTTTTAGCTTTGGTATACGGTTGATGATTGATTTCAGCATCCTATAGCCCTTGGGCCGCATCCAAGGTATCTTCGGAAAGGATATTGACAGTAAGTATTCCAAAATATGCCTAAAAGTAATTGACTTTACCTGATCGACATATGCATAGTCATCGACAACCAACTCCCCAGTACGTGCTAACTTGGCCTTTCCATTAACTTGACTAAATCATCCCCCCTAGTTTCTATCAGGCTACGTCAGCTCTTCATAACTCTCAATATCAGGGCAAACGTTTCTAACCATATCTATAGTGTCGCTGACGTTGTCCAGTGTCTTCGGTGCTGTTGTGATCATAACCGTCGTCGAACATTACTTTGGTATTCTGGTTTTGCTTTCCCCTTTATAAATCTGACTTCGGACTATTTAAGTGGTTGTCGCAATTTTTGTCTCTCTTGGGTATCAATACTTTGCATCGTTCTACCGAGCAAGTGCGAGGGAGGTGAAAAGAATAGGTATTTATTCTTGAACACCATGTGACATGCCTGACGTCCATATCCCAGATGCAATGCTACGATCCCTGCTGTATTCTCACCTCTCCGAGTCATTGACTGGTATGAGGTTAGCTGTATTAAGCTATGGATAACTAATATGAACACATGAAAGGTCTACCTACATTAAGGAGCTATGGAGAGATTCCCCGATACGTGAAGGACAACGAATTCTTCATCGATTTGGAAAACCGTGCCTTATTCATGACGGTAACCAATCAAAGGTCGGCCTTTCTTATGTTCTGTGGTGCCTGGCACGAGCTGATAAAACACAAGATGGCTGGCAATCCGCCTTGACTTTTGTGGTGCCATCCTCGTCTTTTCTGTAGGTTGATATCCACACAGCGCGAAGTCGAGCCTGACGATTGTGCGAACAGGTGGCTATATTTGCCGTTGTTGGTATCTCTGGCATCAGTGCGGCCCAAGTTGGTTTGGTTTTAACCTATACAAGTATGTCCGAGTTTGATTTTGAAACATCTGAACGATTCATTGACTGTATGATAGCAACTCTGACACAACTATGTGGAATTTTAACGCGGCAGACTGCTGATGTAGAGGTGAGGCAGCTACAGAAGGGCATGGTTGCATGCTTACTTCGTATCTAGAATTACATGAACTCTGTGGAACGAGGTTTGTTTCACACGGCATTGGCCCAAATTGGTACCCACTGAGGCACCACAATCTAGTTGTCCATTACAGCAGAACAGACATGATCGAGCAGGAAGCCCCGCATATCATTGAGGACCACAGGCCCCCTCCTGAATGGCCAAATCATGGGGCCATCACTATCGAGAACGTGTCGATGAAGTACCGGCCAGGACTACCGGATGTGCTCCATGATATCTCATTAAAGGTCCATGGAGGCGAGAAAATTGGTGTTGTCGGAAGGACTGGCGCTGGGAAGTCCTCACTGGCATTGGCCCTGCTTCGAATTGTGGAATTTTCTGGCTCCATAGTCATCGATGGGTAATTTCCGTTAGTATTCATTCGACGCCTTGATACTCATGCGTTATCGAAGCGTCGATATATCCAAAATTGGCTTAAGGGACTTGAGATCTAAATTATCCATCATTCCTCAGGATGTAAGTTCCCCCTCCCCTCGTACTGGTTGCATGTCACTGATGTGAACACAACTTTGCTAGCCGACAATCTTCAGTGGTATGTACTTGGCGATTTGAGGAATATCTGTGCCAATCTCAATTATACATTTTAGGTACTGTGCGAACAGCTCTCGATCCGTTCTCTATGTATGACGACGCCCGACTTTGGGATGCTCTCCGCAGAGCCTACTTGGTGGGTGATGAGGGGTCCAGAAATCCTGACTCAGGGAATCGGGCGCGAATTACTCTGGACACTGTCATAGAAATAGAGGGCACCAATCTTAGTGTCGGCGAGAGGTCTCTGATGAGTTTAGCCCGTGCGCTGGTTAAAGACTCTAAAGTCGTTATCATGGACGAAGCCACGTATGCCTCCCCATCGCATGTGTGTGGAGCAAGCCAAAACTGATGCCATCCTTTTCAGGGCTTCTGTCGATTTAGAAACCGACAAAAGAATTCAGGAGACGATCACGACACAATTCAAAGACCGCACTCTCCTGTGCATTGCTCGTGAGTGTTCGAGTAAGATTTTTTCTATATTGTCGTTTTGAATTGCTTTTCCATCCACAAGATCGCCTGCGTACAATCCTATCTTATGATCGCATTTTGGTGCTCGATGCAGGGCGTGTTGCTGTACGTTCTTCTGTTTGTCGGATCAGACCTCAGGCCTCAGGCCTCAAAACTAACATCTACAACCAGGAATTTGACACACCAGTGGAGCTCTTCACTCGCGAAGGAAGCATTTTCCGGGGGCTTTGCGATAGAAGCAACATAAGTTTACGTGATATAATAGAGCAGGCAAGATAGGGATTTGGGGAGGGCATGGAGAGTCGGATATAGTACTTAGACTTGAACAGGGCAAATTGTAATATTATGCAAATCATGGTTGAACTCAATACACCTCTTGTGCTTGGTTGATTCATTGCCATTATCCCTATCCACATCCCTATTCCAATCCTCATCCCAATCTGCATCTGAACGCGGCAGAGGCAACCACCGTAGCACGTTATCGCAATGCACCACGCCGACCTGCGCATCCACTCCAGGCGGTGCTTAATGGGCAATTTACGGCAGGCACAGCAATGAAGGGGAACACAGCACAGGCGTATGTAGGTGCGGGGCAGGCACGATGCATGCGCCACAGGAGATGATGATCAAGTGATGATTTTTGAGCCAAGACTAATCTGGAATTGAGTAGATAAGCAAAGATTTATGTGGTACTGCGAACCACCCACCCCGCCCATGCGCATCAATACACCGAATACAGGAAATCATCGCACTCATCCGTATCCCAATCCCACCCGCCGCCCTCACCCTCATCTGCACACACCACCGGTGGCCACCGCGGCGCCGCATCGCACCCCACCACGTCGACCCCCTCCTGCGCACGCAGCCACTCCAGGCGGTGCTTCACGCGCAGTACCGTGCGGCTGCGCCGATCCAGCCCAATACGCGCGATACCATGGTGCGCCGCCGCGCGCTGCGCGACCATGACGCAGAAGCGCGCAAACTCGTCCGGCTGGAGCTGGCGCACGGTGAGGTACACAAGGTTGGGCCACAGCACCGCATTCGCGTTCGTACCCCCATTGGCATTAATATTGGCACCCGTGCCCGCGCCAGGCTCCGGCGTCAGCGCAATAAACACATCCGCCATCGCCGCCGCATCCACTGACGCGCTGCACACGCCCGGGAACGCGCCGACGATGCTCCACACCTCGTCCGCGTCGAGTATGCACGCGTCGAGGGTGAGGTCGCGCACGCTCGGGAGCGAGACGGGTGCTGCGAACTCGTCGATGCTGAACAGTGCCAGCGCGGTGAGCGCGGGGACCGCGATGAACGCGAGGAGCTCATGGAGTGGCGTGCACGGCCCGCGGAGGCGGAGCGAGCGCAGGTTCGGGAGGGGCACTGGGCTGAGGACACCATCTGTGCTACTGGGCAGGGGATACCGGTGCACCCAGATCCGGTTCATCGAGAGGTGCGCAAGCCCCGGCATCCCGCCGAGCAGCGTCGTGAACTGCACGTGGTTCATGTAGTGGTTCCACGGGGGCCACCCGTCGAGGTCCAGCGTGGATACACCCGTGAGGGGTGGCTGCAGTATGCCGAGCGCCTTCCACGCGAGGCGCACGAATTTGAGGCGTGGGGCACCTCCGAGCAGGATTTGTGGTGTGAGCATCGCGTACCGGGTCCGCAGAGGCAGGGGGTCTGGCTCCCCCCCAAGATAGTCAAAGCGGGCCCCAAGGCGGAGGGACAGGTGCTCCAGCACTGGCACTGCGACATCGTGTAGGAGTGCTGCGAGAGCTTCTGCCCCTTCTGCTCCCGCTGTTTTGGCGACTGACAGTGGCCCGCTCCAGATGAGGGTCAGCCGGCGCCAGCGGTATGCCTGTGGGATGAGGAGCGTGGTGTAGGGGTCCTCCGTGAATTTGAGGGCGAGCGTGATGTCGAGCGGGCACGAGCCCGAGCGCATGAGATAGGCGCTTAGCCGCGATTCGTGGCGGTCTCTACAGTTCGCCGGTACCTGAATGTCGATCGATTGCCAGAGGAGGGGGGTGCCGAAGATGACAGCCCGCCACTGGGTGCACACATGGGATGCGATGATCTCAAAGGGTGGTAGATACAGGCCGTCGACGGTGCGGTCGATGTGGGGCATGTGCTGGGCGGTGGTGAAAATGACGGCGAGGATCTCTGCGGGGAGGCGGGAAATGGGGAGGGCGGCATTGGAGCGCTGGTTGAGGAAGGCTGTTTCTCTTTGGAGGGTGCGCCGGACGGTGGCGAGCTCGTGGAGGAGGGCAGCTTCGCGTAATTTGAGGGCGCGGATGGTATCGACGGCGGGATCCATGAGAGTTGTTGTTACAACACGTGACCACCACTACCTCTACGACTTTACATCCATTGATGGCAGACAGCTTCATTCCCACCATGACTGTTTCCAAGCGCGAGTTCATCGTTGCGGGCTTACCAGTCCATGTCTTCCAAGACAGTTCAGCGACATTGCGACCCGTTGTCGTCTTTTTTCTCCTCCATGGACGACAGGGCTCCGCCGCCGACGTAGAACCCGTTGCCAGGTCCGTTGTCGAGCAATCCCACTCTCAAGGGGCACAACTGCGGAATCTTACCGTTGTAACATTTGTCTGACATCCCCCTTCGCTTAATGCGTGGCCTGACAAGGGCAGTTCAGGATCAGCGCAACCATGGTGCAAGATTGACAAGCGACAAATCAAACGAGATTTGGAGCAAAATCCCTGAGCAAAACAATAAGAATTATGCGTAGGGAAGGATTTTTATACTTTCCAACTCAATCTGATTTCCTCGTAGAATTGACATGTATAGCATTCAAAGTACGTATATGAGCATATATCAATGATCGTCCATGACATTATGGTCCGTGGCCATAATAGCAGGCACGGCGGGGGACGTCTCGTTCTTGATAGATTTTTTACCCTCCTGTCTATTCCCAGAAGGTAATCCTATTGTCGAATGGGGTGTCGCTGGGATCAGCCTCGGAGGGCATGTAACTTGGATTGCCATGAGGCAAGGTAGGCAACGCATTTTAAAACCATAGACAGAGCTACTTGAGCGGATCTTCGAAAAGACCCACGCATCAAAACGGGCATACCGATTATCGGGTGCCCAGACTACACGAAGCGCCTGCGACAAAGGGCAGAGAAATCAGGCATCCCATTTGGCCCGCCATACTTCCCCAATAGCCTGCTCGAAGTCATCAAACGAGTAGATCCTGCTTCGACCCCTTACAAGGCCTCAGATCAGTCAAATCCCTTTCTCGGAAAGAGGGTTTTGGTGCTTTCTGGCGAAGTTGATCAGGTAGTACCATGGTCAGCAAGCCAGGCCTTTGTTGAGGGCCTGAACGTGGGTCCGCAGGGCAAAAAGGTGATTAGTGTGCAGAAAGGAGTCGGCCATGAATGCACTGCTCAAATGGTCAAGGAAATATCTACCTTTATCTACCAAGAAGTGCTTGCAATATAGACTGAAGAATGGATGAGCGCTGAAGCCTGAAGGTTGAAGAACACTTACTCCTGTTTCCGTTGAGAACGCCAGCGGTGGAACGTGAAAAAAATTTCCGTGAGCTTTGTGACAGAAGCAATGTAAGCTTACGGGATATGGTGGTATTGGGGAGATAAAATTGGGTAAAGGGAACAGGTTCAGATACCTAGACAACAAGGTAGGAATAAGCTGGAGAATTAGCCTAAACACAGAGTTTACTGATCCTAGTTTCATTAAAAATTATTTTAAGTACAAAAGAAAGGTTCGACAAGGCTGATTTCAGAATCGCTTCATGGGCCGCGTCGGATCGTTTGAACACGAAAAGGGATAACAGGCAATGGTCCCAGTCCGCGCA